>JAVJAQ010003495.1:376277-425466 GCA_032362365.1 Zygogramma bicolorata
AATAATAACAGTTGAACGTCAATTATCATAATTTTTGCACGCCTTCATTGCGCAAAGTGTTGATTATCAGACACAGTTCGCGATTGGGAAATAAAGGTGTTGTTTTGAATCCGACATCAAGACCATTTGTTCTTTTCTTTATTCTTTCTTTTGTAGGTTGTCCTAATTTTGGGAATTCCAGAAGCATGTAACACTGTACCTCCTTTTTAGTTGTGGTTCTTTATTGAATTTTATTCACTGGTTTCATGGAAAATGTTTTTTTAATGACTTGTTATTCGAGGAAGGCGGAAAAATCATGTCTCACATGGGAGTAAAGTGGCTTTTCCTCGCTTGAATGATTACTTCATCCTAGGGAGAAAAAGTAGCACTTTGATCCCTTGTTATAATACAAATAGCTATTCTCTATCACAGCAAATAAATTTTGTTGCTATGTAATAGACAACTGAATATTCAGTTCACGTAGCAAGTCGATTCAGTAATGTTGGTACAGTGACAATTCAACTCATGTATAAAATATCCCATAAGCCGCCGTGATTTTGTCATTATGGCAGCGAAAACACTTTGCCCTAAGTTTTTCAGCGACAAAACGGGACCCAACTCTTGGAAGCATGGCAACCAGAATTGTAAACAAATCTTTGACGGCGTCTTTGTCAATTTTTCACTTGCGTTGTCAAAGAGTATATCGATCTGTGGAAATGAAAGATAAAAATTGTGTTTCTAACAATTGTACTTTTCCGTTAAATTGAATAAACTGAACTATATTCATTAAATTGTCGTACCGAATTACACACAAGCTTTTTTTTGTCGAAGAAAACTTCATTTATGATTCCGGCAAATTTACTCAAAAAACTGCCAAAATTACTCGTCCTACGGACTCATAATTTTTTCAGAGGCAGTTTCTTTCGTTGCCAGGCAACAAAATTCTCATCGAAATGTCAAGTTTACTTCGACAAAAAAAGCTCTCGTGTAATTATAAGTGACAATAATACGAATAATACTATAACTTTTATTGCCAACAGAAACCATTTACATGGAAATTTTCGAAGGATAGCAAATTCAATTTAATCAGAAGCATAGTAAAAGTATCAAAACATACAAAATATGGCATGGATACAACATAATAATAAGAAGAATTAAATAAAAAATATCCATTACTGATTCCCAAATTGCTTATAGATGTACTCGAGATTTCTTTCCCAATTTACTCTTACTGCAGTTGAACATGTCACAAATATTTGATGATCTGTTAGCATTCGAGCACATCACATTCATTTTAGCTCCTTTCTCTGTCAATCAAAGCAGAGGAGTGATCCAAAACATTATCATGCATTGTGCACGTGATCACTCAGACAAAGCTGCTCGGGTAGAGTTGCACTAAGGAACAACCGAAATTGTATATTTTAAGGTGCAGTTTTTTGTTTTTCTATTGGGTGGACTGTAGGGATACATTACATTAGATTTCCTTATTATGTTCAATATCTAAAAGCCTAGAGCGTTTGGTATACAACATAATAACAGAATTTTTTGAGAAATATCACCTATTAACAGCTTCCCAACATGGGTTCAGGAAAAACAAATCTGTAGAAACCGCATCAGCTCACCTAATGAACAACATATATAAACAATTAGATGATGGAAAATATGTCGCTTCTCTAATGTTCGATATGTCAAAAGCATTTGATTGTCTAGATATCGAGTTTATTCTCAAGAAATGCAACAACATCGGGATTAGAGGTGTTCTATCGAACTGGTTGAATACATATCTAAGAAACCGCTCTTTGATCGTTAAAATAGACACAGCCTATTCTAGTGCATACAACGTAACCCTTGGGGTTCCACAGGGATCGACTCTGGGGCCACTGATATTCCTCATCTACATTAATGACTTGCCTTTACACGTCAGTACGGGTGCAATAACACTCTTTGCTGATGACATAACAATCACAGTTAACGGAAGAACACCAGACGAACTGACAAAGAACATTACAACTGTATTCAATGAGGTTGAAGATTGGTGTAGCCAAAACAGATTATGTTTGAATGAAGGGAAACCAGAAATTATTAATTTCCACAATAGGAAAAATCCTCAAAACATTATCAACTTGGACCCTCGCTTGGACCACTCACTCAAATTTACTGAGACAGTGAAGTTGTTGGGAACTTTCTATGACTCTGAACTCAATTTTAGCAACCACATAGATCACGTATGTAAAAATCTAAACAAAGCTTTTTATGCAATACTTCAAATGAAAGCATACCTCAACACAAATGATCTGCTGAATCTATATTATGCATTTGCGTATAGCCACATTTCATACAATACAATGACCTGGGGTTTTGCCACCGATTGGGACCGAGTATTTATTGGCCAAAAAAGGATAATACGTTCAATATTCAATTTAAGTTTCAGAGAGAGTTGCAGGGAAACCTTCAAAATTAATAAAATACTAACATTTCCCGCCATATGCATACTGAAGTGTTTAACCTACGTAAGACAGAACTTAAAAGAATTTCAGTTCACAAGCGACTACCACAGCTATAGCACACGACACAATGACCTATACATACCCTTCCATAGAACAGCTAAGTTTAGGAAAAGTCCTCGTTACAACTGCATAATGTTATATAACAAATTGCCTGATGAAATGAAGTGTTCTAGTTTAACATACACACAATTCAAACGAGAAATCAAAAGATGCTTAGCTGAAAGCTGCCTCTATACAATCGATGAGTTCCTGGCTGGGAATAATTCAACATTTCATGTATGATTGACTTTGTGTTTTGAAATTATCTTAATTTAACCAGTACCTACTTGTAATCCATAATATTCTGTTTTATTTGTGCAAAGTTTGTTAACTCATGTGACACACTCTAGTCATGTACCTTATGTAACTCTATTTTAAGCAATCTTTTTTTATGTTGTATACTTTGTTTTTATTATGATGTACCTATTTTTATGACTTATGCTATATACTGTAGTATCTATTGCACTAATAAATTGATTGATTGATTACATTAGCAGTTTCTTCAGCCGTATCAGTACTTGACATTTTAACTTCTAAATACTATTATATGTACACACCACACGCGTTAAAACGTAACTGACTACCCCGACACTGTAGTGCGAATTCCAGCTGTCGATTGCATTTGATTTCGATTGGCCAGCGTGAAGGGGCGTGTTTATTCTACCCAGTAGATTCAAATGTATGTGGTAGGCACGCTTCGATCACGCGTTGATCACGCATCCATCGTTGTTTGGGTGACTCTCTTTGGATGGATACAGTATAGACATGATAGTTGTGTCAGCTCTGTTGCACTCAGAAGTGGTTTTTGATCTAGACTTCACATGGAGAACTATTTGTGATAATGGTACAGGAAAATCCACATCACTATTTAATAGCTTATGTAGATATATTATGGATGCTAGATTTCTGGGCTCTTCTGAAGATAAGAAATCGAATTTACTTAGTAGTATATATTAGATCCTCTTGAAGGATAAACTCCATCAACTCTGAAGCATAGAAATTTAACAAACTTCCTTTGGAGTTTCTCGATGGTTGTTGAGGATTGACTGTGGGCTATCTTTACTTTTGTCAGAGTTATCAATTTTTCAGAACTGGAAAATGGACAGATTCTTTTAAATTATTAGTTGATTTTCCGTGTTATATGATACTGCTCATGCATTTTACATGAGTCTCTCTTTTTCGTAACTACTCATTCGTTTTACTTTTTTTCTTTGCTGAGTGGGCGTAACACGATGTTGTTAATGTTTCTTCATCCTCAGGTTCAGGTTGTGATTCGAGAGGAAGGTGTTGCTGGCTCGCTGTCATCTTGAATATTGGAAGGAATGATAGTGATTTGGGTATAAGTCGTGGGTGTCGGCTGGGTTCAATTCGAGGCGGACCTCAGCTTTTCTGATGGCAATAGATTCGATGTTAGATGGGGTCAGATTCCAATCATACCTTTTTTCATGAGTAGAGCATTCATATCGATTGAAAAAAATCCATAACATGACTAGGAATACGAACTGAGGACTGGGCAGATGAAAGCCTACAAGGCGACTACTATAAGTGACTGAACTTTCACAAGAGTATTCCGTTAGGACCCGAATTCTATGCAAACAAAAGCTCCACAGTCTCAGGACAACTCTCGAGAAACGAAAACGATCGACTAGTCTCGTGATAATTCTCGATTCCGTACGCTTTTTAGCTCTCGTTATTGACTCCAAGGACGCTACCAGCTGTCATTCGTGTTTTATTACCCCGTCGTCGTGAGTTGTATTTCCGTGAGAGAATTTCAGTTACAGAAAGATGCTTCGCCCGCTTGGTGTGGCTGTATTTTATTAGAGACAGATAAAATATATTGCCCCGAGTATATCATGCTAGGATAGCTCGTGTGTCGTGTCGCTCGCAAGTCTGCTCGGTATTGAAATGAAATTTATTGATATATTGGCTACTGTGACATGGCGGATGTCGATGAGCTCGTTTCTATATGTCAGGTTATACAATTTTGAAATTGTTGCACGTCTTCATCATCGCACGAGTACCAATTATTTGATGGAAATGCATTGAAAAGATTATATTGTATTGAAAATTTGGCGCCTTTTAGCAGCACTCTTGATGTGGCAGCACTTTGAATATCTCCACTTTCAAGCAAACTTTGTTTGGAATCTTTTATTTACCAATTGACTGATGTCATTTGAAAGTTACAGTTTTCTGCTTAGATTTCGGTATTTCAAATTAGATAATTGTGATTAAAAACTGTGTATTCCGATGTTTTTATAGAAACTATCAATCACAGACTCTTCGTAAACATGCCAAAAAAGTTATCCCGCTGCCAAGCGTTGGTGACATTTTCGATTACTCATTTCGAAAGAGTGCGTGATAATAATGTCCCTTCGCTTTCCTCAACGGCTGTCAGAGAGGTGAATTAAATAAAAAGTAGTAAATTATATTTATATATTATAATAATAATCGTCCGACAACTGCTGATGATGATATGAAAAATAGGATCAGTCAAGCCTTCCATTCAATTAATGGAGAAATGCTACCTATACTTCGGGACTCATTCACAAGAAGACTAGAAGTTTGTATGGAACATGATGGTCACCTATTTGCGCATTTTCTCAAGTAGCCTTCCCTCAAAATTTTCTTATGGTTTTATGTTTGTTCTTGTGAGGATTACTAGAATTTTAGTTGTGATATACTCCTTTTTCCAATTTAATTTCAAGATTATTCTCATTAATAAATTTGTGGATAAGTCAAATTTCACGAAAGCGGCCTTCTAGATTCCTCGAAAATCTTCCACATTTCTAATTTTTCAACATACTTCACAAACTTCAAATAGTATAGAAATACATAGTGTTGCATCCGAATAAGTCAAGTTATTTCCATTTGTGATTTGTCATTTAAAAAAATTGTAGTAGGAGGCGATAGAACATCGATTTCGAGTTCGCTTGCGTATCAAAAGATGCGCTGAAGCTTAAGGAATCGAATGGATGAAGTTGGTTATCTTCAATGGTTCTGAAGTTATGGATTTTTCTGTGGGTCCATGCGCGACGCTATTTCAACACATACATTGACATAAGTCAAAAACTATTGCAGATAGGTCTATGAAAGCAGGGTTCGTTATATAGACAACTTAGTGGCGATTTCAAAAATGTATAGAAAGTGGGGGGAAGGGGGTTGGCATTTAAAAAAAAACAGAGCTTGGTTGTTGAAAACTTTTCCTAGAGATTGGTTATGTAGAGCTTGGTTGTGTATTTCATTATGGGACATCCTGTTTATAAAGGAAAATATTTTCAGGGTGTGCTTATTGTCAAAGCTATCGCTTCAAAAGGGAATCAAGTCGATAGCTTGGATAGAAAATTGAAATAATTTTCTAGATTCGACGATAGGAAAAGCCAACAACAAACACCACTTCGCTATTTTTCACAAGCCTTCCCATACTGACATCACCAATCGTAATAATTCGGTATATCCTTAAATATACAAAATATCAGCATGCCATAGTATGATATACAGACTGGTAAATATTCCTCTTTCTGAGAAGGATTTTAACACAGAATTAAAGATCATAAAGCAGATAATAGTTAACAATGGATATCATGTCAGAATAATAGAAAATATACCTGCTAAAAAGTCACGTATGCGATCCTTTGAGGAACCTTGACAATAACTATAGAACTTTAACTTATTCAGGGACCGTTACAGAAAAGTAGCTTCATGTTTACATAAACAAAATTTAAGAGCATACAGAACAGATAACACGTTGAGAAGGTTTTTCAAGAATAATAAAGATAAAACACAAAAATCTGAAAAATCAGGAGTTTATAAATTGAATTGTGTATCTTGCTCCAAAGTATATAAAGGCCAGACAGGTAAACCATTCAAAAACCGCTTATGTGAACATGAAGTATGAAAATAATACAACACGTTCATCATATGCCTGTCATATTTCGGAGGAAGGCCACGACTTTGATGCAAATTTCGAAATTCTTCATGTTGAAAATAAAAGCAACAAGCTTAATCATTTAGAATTTTTGGAAATCATTTACTGAAAAGTTCAAACTGTTTGCTAAATGATCAATTCGACTTGAACAGTCTCCTTTGTTGAAATAATTCGATTACTTATGTAGTAGCTATGTTTTGAAATTTCGATGTATGTACATGTTGTTGTCACTTTATGAGTGGTATGGTTCTAGGATTCAGGGGTGATTATAGTAGACCCAAATTTTCTTTATGGATGAGAAATGTATTCAAGGATCTTTCAACGAAGAATAATTTAGTGCATAGGTTCCCAAAGTGGTCCAGGTGGACCCCCCGGGGTCCATAGGAGATCAGACGGGGGTCCATGTAGGCGTTAAAAGAAAATAGGGGTTCACAAGTTGTAAGTGGGGGTCCACGAAAAATATTATGGCAATCAAAATAAAGAACAAAAATTTGGCTTGGATTCACCTATCAACGTAGGCAGGTAGCAACATTCACCAGGTTCGTACTTAAAAATATTCGAAACTCAGTTTGAACAAAGAATTGAATAGAATTATAGATAAAATTACAACTGTACACCATATATCGAGACCAAGAACGAAACGTTACTCATTTGTTTCCGGTTTTTGAACATAAAAGTGTGACTGAGTGAATCGATGTCAGTGTTTGCAGTACCCGAAAAAGTGAGTATTCGCCTATTTGTTATACATATTTTTATTGTATAGTGTGATTTATCAATCAAATCATATTACATTTGAACACCTTGCATGGTGACTTCAGGAATAGATTTGAAGATATTCTGACGATGGAAATACCACCATGGATCATAAATCTATATGAAGAAACGGAAGTGTTGAATGTGATATTACAAGAAGAGCTACTCGAACTTAGTACCAAAGAGAAGCTAAGGTAAAATTTGAAAGAGGGTATCAAACATATTGGCTGCAGGCAGAAAAACCCGAAAAATATCCTGAGTTGTGGGAAATTGCGGGAAAATTTTGGATAGCGTTTCCATCGTCGAAAGAAGTTTTAGTGCAGTTGACAAACTATTAACAAAAAAAGCAGATTGAACATTATAGAACCGAGAGATTTGAAATAACTTCTTATAAAACTGAAGCCAAATATTGATAATTTGCAGTCAATTAATCAAGTACATCCGTCTCATAAAAGTATGACTATCTCTTCTTGTTGATTAATATTTCAGAATTCATTGTTGATATTTTGTCAATTGTTGATTGTTGTAATAATAAATGCTCATAATTTTGTATAACCACAAGTATTATTTGAATGAATAGGGCCCAAGAAAATGTGCTATTTTTTTTCTTCTCAACACACCCATTTCAGGGTGATATTTTTAAGGAGTTTGGGAATATAGTAGAAATGTAGCAGCAGGGGGTCTATCAAATATAATAAAACTTTGAAAGAGGTCCACGAGAAAAAAAAAGTTCGGGAACCTCTGATTTAGTGTATAAACTACATTCGCTTGAAAAAGATACAGTGTATCGAAACATGTCGCGAAGGCAATAAATTTTGTGGAAATTCAATCGTCTTTCACCTTACAGTGTCTCAACTATGAATTTCCATCAAGTAACGGCCACGTCAATCCAAAAAAAAAATATTGTATTTGTATAATAGCTGTTACAGCTAATCCAATCCATCTTGGCACAAACTCAGATACTTTTCCAGTAGTACACTGGTAGTATGGACCATGACGGAAGAAAATACACCTAGGAATAGATTTCAACTCAGTGAACACATATAACAGATTTTTTTTTATCTTAGTATAATTCACAGAGATTGCTGGACATATACGTTATTAGTTATGTGCCAAGATGGATTGGATAACCTGTACTTATTATTTTTTTATATACTTTCACGGGATTTCTCTACGATCTCGTGAAGATATTATTTTATATATTATGTATGTCTATAGATGCATAGATAGATTTTCACGTCGGATATGAAAACACCCTGTTCATTAGTCCTGTTTGAACGTCATTATTTTGTGGTGGATCAATATTTCTTCCGTAGTTTTTTGGGTTTGTAGTCTACCACAATCTGAAAAACTTGGAATAAATATTGGAATCTATACAAGTGTAGAAGGACAGATTTTCAATCTACCCCGAAAAGTTGCTGCGTCTTTTGAAAAACAGGTCTTTCTGGATAGAACAAGTCCAATCAGTCAGCAACGTCTCGTACATCCCAAATTTTGCTTATCAAAAAAATCAAAGAACTAATATTCATATAAAAATAAGTATTTTTCTCAAAACTTATAAGTACGCAAATTCCTGTTCAAATGCAAATATTTCTTGTTGGCAAACTTCTACACTTGTATAGATCCCAATATTACTCGTTATTTTTTCAGATCGTGGTAGGTTACAAACCCACAAAACTACAGAACAAATTCATCTTCAAATATCCTAGTTTCAACACGAAAAAGAGATACAACCCCTCCAGCTCAGTGGATTCGTTTCGCAGAGTGATAATCAATAACTTTTGTGCGATTTGATTTCACTGGAGCAGCAAGATTTGTCGTACGTTTTCTTGAATCCCGAGAACTCCGAAGTTATCTCTGCTGTGAACACTAAATTATTTCCGCTTGATGTTGCAGATTGGTTACGCACAGAAAACTGGCCCTTCTCCCTTATTTTCATCCCGTTGAAACTTGAGTGAACAATGGAAATGCGAGTTTGAGTTGTCGCAGCCGGCGTGATTTTAAAAGCTTTCCACATTCTATGGAAAAACCAATTTGGATTGGTCTGGCAGAGATTCGGGAAAAGCGTTCAATGTGGGGAATTGGTGTTAACTTCATGCACGTTTTCACTCCCGAATAATATCGCATCCAGGGCATATTTGTTGAATTACTTTCTGGATTTAATAGTGGGGGATGTCAGGTACATTCAAGATATTGAAAATATTGACGGAATCCTAATATTTAAACGAACGGTACGAGAAAACATTCTTCAAGTTCATTGTCACTTATAGACAATCTGTGATTATTGAAACAAGAATATTTGTCTAGTTCACGATTGCTATTTAGGTAAAAACTTCTTTGAGGTGATATTCGATTTCGAATGGCATCTCGATAGTTTCAGTTATAAACAATTAAGCAAAAAAAGGGGGTTTGAATTTGAGAAAAGATTCGAAAAGAGGAGAAGAATTCCTTGAAAAAAGTAGTAGTGGAACTGTAGGACCAATATTATCCCAGAGGGTTGAAAATACGACTGAAAACGGATACTCCAGATTGCTCCCCTCGGATCTTCAATGAATAAATATTGTTCAACCTAATAAATTAAAAAATATATAATTCAATCTGTGGTCGAAAATTTTTTATCGCGATGTTTCAATTAGTCATTCATTAGTTAATTAACAAGTTTTTGTATCACGAACACTAACATTGCAAGTAGAAAAATTTTCAAACTATTAATCTGAGATTTTTTTTCCTTTCGTGGAGCTATTTTTCAATTGTTGATTTCCGTATCGTTATTAACAATTCACTGAGCTGAAAATTGATTAAGTTCATTAAACATTTTCCCAATCTTATTATTGATCCGTTTTCTAATGAGATGCTACTCAAAAATTATTTTTAATAATTTTGTTCGAGAGAATATTTTTTTTTGATAACATAATCTTCAGTGATAATTATGTTGGAAAAACCTTTCTTTAAACAATTTCTGTATGACCTAATAACGCATCTGTTAAATAACAATTTTTCTACCACGTGTGATGAAAATCAAGCAACCATTTTTTTTCAAATCATTATTCATCTTGGTCTTAGATATTGAAAATTTCAGAAATCGAACGTTCCCAAACTTGATCAAACCAGCTTTTTTTACGTCAACCTGGATATAAAAATATGGACATATTCCATACCTACTACTCTCACAGGAAAATGTTTTTTTTTTCAATAATAACCTTCTTGAAGATTTTTCTACAAACATAAATTACTCGAAAAATTTACACTTTCTTGGTCAGATCTCACATCCTACTTCATAGCGTATTATTGATACTTGGAGGATTCGTTTCTTCATAAAAATAGAGAGAATATTATTTTTTCAATAGTTTTACAAATTCTACGTGAAATTTCTCTTGATTATTTTATTCCCCTGCAAATAAAGATGAAACAGTATACGAAAGGATAATTACATGGTCAAATAAAAACCATTTGGTATTGAGTGTAACAAAAACGACACATAATGATTTCACGTTCAGCAATTCTACCGAAACCCTCAAAATTTTTGATAGCAATGAACTCTACATTGAATCGGTAGTGTAATTCGCCTTTCAAGCTGAACACCTGGGTTCGATTCCCTGCCGGGCCACCGTGCTGGGTAATCGCACGTTAAAAAGTAAGGCCTCGTTAATCCCTTGTTCGCACGAGTTTCGTCTTCTGAGGGTTGACGTTCGTCAGCTGGTTGACGGAAACGAACAATTTTTGAACAATTTGTCTTTTTTTTAGATTCTTAGAACAATCGTGTGAAACTAGCATAATGCTGAGTCTCACTTTAGATTACAAATTAACATGGACACCGCACAATAAAACACTTTGTGAAAAGCTAAGATTTTTGGCGAACCATTGTGGAAAGGAATTTTCGATGATTCTCCATCATGTTATCATCAACTCTCATCTGGGGGGCACGGCCCAGCTCTTCAGTTTCACTGACAGTCATTCGATATCTGAAGTTAAGCAGCGTTGAGAACGGTAAGTACCTGGATGGGTGACCTCATGCAGGGAGAGACGGATTCCAAAACCCATACAACTGCAGCAAAATACCATACCATATATAAAAGAGCACAAGATATATCGAGGATGTGCCGTCCTTCGGAGGGGACGTAAAGGCGGTGGCCCCGAGTCCATGGATGTTGGGCTCGTATAAGATCCCTACTTCTGGTTGAAATACAAGGGAATTCGGCAAAATTTCCGGTTGGGAGAAGTGTGCTCACCGGCGTCGGTGATTGGCCTTGGTAGCGGAAACAGGCCGACGTAAAATAAAGAAATTAAAAAAAACTGTCATATGCGGTATGGAATTCTGAACTGGGCTACTGATCATCTGCTAAAAGGGTGTTTATCCTTCAAAAAAGTGCCATTCGCATTATTGCTGGTGTGGGATGGCAACAATCTTGTAAAAGTACTTAGAGCTCGAAATATTCACGGTAACTGGTCAATATATCTATGGAGTCTGCATTTACGGTTATAAAATCAGATCTCTATACTCACCCAAACGACAAGCTCGTGAATATTCAATTCGTTTGGAAGATTCACTATTGGCTAATACACATCGTACCTCTATCAAAAAATCCATCTCCGTTTAGGACCGAAATTATTCAATAAGTTAGACGAAGCAGTTAAACTTTCACCAAACAAAAATATTTTCAAATATGATCTGAAACGTATTCTTGTCGATAAAAATCACTACACCATCGACGAATTTCTAAGCTGAACTGCAGCAGTCCATAGTTATTTATATATGTTCGTATAATTTTCATATTTGTCCTTAATTTTTTAGATAATGCGTGATTTCTGTCTTTCTTGTTTTAAACCTTTCTGTGACTTTTCTCGTCATTGTACACTGGCGATTGCTTTTGCTTCCGCACTGTACTTTTTAACTGGTGGAATAAATATTATTATTATTGTCAACTAAACAAACCTAGTCGGGTCCATACTTCCCACTGCTCCAACCCAGTGGGCGAACGCGCTAGTATCATAAACCAATGACCAATTCCCGTAGCGCAGGGTGAGTGATCACTGGCTCCGAGGATCGTGAGTCCTGAGCAGACGCAACTAACCGAGAATAACGGCCTTCTGCATGCGTCCGGCCAAGATCTCTGCCGCATTACGGCAGGCCGGTATGGTCTTGAGCTTCGAGAGTAGCGTTGGTCTGGAACCACCGAGTTCACCTATAATCAGAACCACCAATTCAACAGAATAGGTCGGATGGAGCCTGCGGAGTTCGTAGAAATAATTTTGATATTTTGTCTGTTTTTTCTCATCTTATCGGACGATTCTTTTCGTCTGGGGCCGAAAACTCAATAACGAATATCTAGTGGTCGAAGAGGACTATACCAGGCTCATTATTGGCTTGCATTCGCCTGAGGGTGGAGAATGAGAGGTTCCAAACAATTTAGCACTTTCAATTCTCCACAACGGACTAAATATTCCCTGGAGCATGAGGCAGTACCGTTGTCCTGTCTATTTTACACGGCCCTGGTAGACAAGGGTATTGAAGACACCGTTTTGGCAAGCCATGATGAACCCTTTAGTCCCCAATTTCAGCTCACCTGACCAACAACAAACAAACAAACAAACAAGCCATGGTCCTCGATGTTCTTATTTTTACTAATATTATTATTATGGTCAACGCTTCTGCGGCAAATGTGCCACCGAAAAATTCATCCACCTTGATATATCCCGAAACCCCAAATGAAAAGTCGCACCGAACATAAAACTTGATCAAAGCTGTCTGCATGATAAATTCCCGAGACCTGGAGAGCAGCTTGCCAACGAAATAAAACACCAAAAGTAAATATAAAATTAAATGGAATGGATCCACTTTGTTTTATATTAGAGCGCAAACTGTGAGTTTATTTCATAAACCCCGTGGTGTGTCTCCATAAACTGAGCAAACGAATAAAGTCTACATAAATTGGATTGGGCTATCGTCTCGGTAATTTCCTCTCACTGCCGGGTCCGGTAATGGCCGGAATAGTAGTGCGAGGCGAGCAGGGTAGAATTCCCACGCCGTTTTCATGAACGCTGGATTTTCGTTACGTCTTTTATGAGGAAAGGCGAAAGAGGAACAGTGGAAATACAGAATTGAGGTTCCTTTCGTGGCCGCCACCACCCTTAACTATCTACCGGGCGGGTCTACAATTTGAGCCGTTTCTTTTATGGGATGAAAAGTGTAAAGAATTTTATGGACATAATAATGAACCTCAACGGAGACGAATGATTGATACAGTGTGTCCCATTATTTCATTTAAAACTTAGAGGTGAAGAAGTGGAATTATCGACAATGTTTCAAATAAAACATTCAGTATAGGCGAATATCACACTGAAAATGTGTTTCTATACATTTTTTGAGGAAAAGCAAAAACTGTTCCTTTGTTAAATTGGGTGGAACACTAGAACGTTAGTCTAGGCCTGATCTGTACCTGAAAATCTTTATGAGAGATGAGCAGTTTCGTAGTTGAAAAATGCGTCCTTTCCAGACACCTCATATTCCCACTCATAAAAGGTTAATTTTGATCTAACAATAATTTCAAAGAGTTTATCAAATCTTGGTCATTCAACAATTTTGAAAGTTGTTATGTCTAAAATAACAGTCATTTTATAAATTATCATAATTGTGAATATGAATCAAATCCAAATTAACTTCTTCTGATGATATTGATCACCAATTATTTGAGAAAAAAGTGAAACTGATATATGTCAGCTATGACTTCATCATGTTATTTCTTATCAAAATTGAAATACTGACAAATAATAGTTATTTGTTTTACTAGGCAGCAAAGTAGTGGATTGACTGCGGCGGCTTGTAGTTGTTCATAATGATAATATATAGTGCTAGCAATGTGCAGTGTGTGGTGACTGAAACTTCCGGTTGAACTGCGTCTGGAATCGTTCTTCTGTCGACATTTCTGCTCCCACTTAGGAGCCATTCTCAAGACCTCTTGAGGTCTGAGTCTCCTTAGCTCCCAGCTCTCATATCAATGAAGTGAAGACTGTTGTTTTGTGGATAAAGGGATGAGATTCATGGCTTTATGAGGTTCCGACGTTGTTGATACTGTCGGACCCCATGTAGGTCTGGTTCAAAAAGGACTAATTAAGGGATTAGTTCGATGGAATAGTAATGGTTTCCAGCAGTTGGGAAGCCTTCGTGAGTCGTCTCGTTTGTTGAGGCATTGAGGGCGTTTTTCAATTTCTATGGTTCGCGAATTATTCTGGAGTGGAGTGTTTTTGCTTAGGCAACGGTCTTCGTGTTGTTGAAGTCAATTCTGTGTCCAGTTTCGTGAAGGTGTTTGAAGAGAGCCGAGGTCATGCCCGAATTACGTACCTACTGGTAGTTCGTGCTCGTAGGACCTTTTTGATACTCGTCGGTTCGTCTGTCCTATGTATGTTCTCGGGCAGTCGTGACAAGGACTTTCATATATTCCTTGTGATTCGTTGCACTTGTATAGATTCACCGTATTAACTCAATTTGGATCGTGTTTCAGAATGGGACAATTGGATCAATTATTTCGACATTTTGTTGAAATCGACTCTCTTCACACATCTGATCATATTCATATCGCTTCAACACGTTTTACTTGTACGAATTTCATTCATTGGGAATCCAGTATCATATGTCAACGATGGAGATTATATTTCACGAAGGTGTCATGTGGTAAATAAAACAATATGTTTTAGGTGTTACTGAAGCCGTTGGAATCTCCATCGTATCTTCTTACTTCATACTAATCGAATTGTTTTGTTTTTTCCATTTTTATAACACCCCTTATTAGACAAAGTTGCAGGGCCGGCTTTAGGTTTTTGTTAGTTCGGATTAGTTCCCGAAATAATGCTTTGAGAATATGCTCAATTTTGTTAGATTCGTTTATATTATACAAATTGATTTACCAATCTGGATTTCATTCATATATATATATATATATATATATATATATATATATATTCGAGGTTTTGAATCCTATACTAAAGTCATTATCAGGTACTTATACACATATCTCTATCAAAACAGCAATATAACTAATGAATCCCTCACTTGGCCATCCGAACTGAAATACTAACCTAGACAGAAGAATTTTCATTCATATTGATGAAAATTCTCCGGAGAATTTTCATTTAGGAAGAAATTATAAAAAACCAAGGCCTTGAATCCCGAACCAATGTAGTGATACCGTTTATAATTTTGTTTGTTTCATTGTAGTATTCATAATTCATACTTTATGATATAGAAAACATGAAACGTTTTATGTTCATTATGACTACAAATATCTGGAAATTGATTCAATAAAAAGCCCAGGGGGAAAAATCTACAGATTATCTGAGTAATCACATGTCATGTGATTTACATTTCAGTGATACCAACCATTGAACACTAAATACACTTGAAACCGAAAATTTGTGTATTGGTCAACTCCCAGTCAGTTGGTTGGTAGTAGCAAATTTTCGAATGATTCACTTTTTTACATAGTCAGTAACAGTTGTTACTTCTAAGAATACTCCTCTCACAATTAGGGCCAACCAGGCGCGTATACAAGGGGAGGGTAAAGGGGGTAATCACCCCCCGCCATGATCAGTCAGTCACATAACAAATTATATTATATTCATTAAAAAATATAGGAAGATATCAAAAAATATAATAAGCGAATGAAAAATCAATCACAATTTTATCACCTTCATTCCCTGTATCCCTGTAAGATCGCAGAATCCAGTAATTAAATTCAAAATTATTATCAAAATCATAGAATATCACAGAAGATTATATAGTCTCTGGTATTTTGGGAGAAATTGATTATCACCAACAGTTCTGGAAGAACGTTCGTGAAGTTTCCAATTCGATAGATACCGCTTTCAAAATAGTGTGTGAACATTGTGCCTCTCATTAAAAAATGCATGCTATCGACTTCGACCTGGCCTGACAATATCTCAGGATCGGTTAACTGGTCTAGCACTATAACACATTCATTCCTGGGACTTACTCATTGAAGCTGATGCATTGATAGATTGTTATGTTGATGAGAAAAACCGAAATTTAAATCAATTATTTAATTTTCCCGTTACATTATCTTGTGTTCAATAAGTAGATACTTTCAATTCTACTCATATCAATATGTATTTGATAAATACATGAGAAAATATCATTATAACGGTTTATTTTTACTTACGTTGACAAGGCAAATGTTAGTTATCTCTAAAGTCTGAGGTTTATTTTCATCGAAAATTATTGTTTTCTCTACTTTCCAATTTTATTTATGAAAAAAACGAAGATCAAATAAATCTGACGTTTTTATTCCACAGATTCCTAATAATTCAGGTCATTGTGAAAGGTAAGTTTGTAAAAAGGCCAATATGCATTTGTGTTTTGATAAAATGGTGGAAACGCATAACTTTCTTAGTAATTACTCCCATCCCCATATAAACTTGAGCTGTATACACTCCTGGGTCCAACTGTTGATAAAACTCATTACGATTCCATCAGTCAAAAGGCGTTCCTTGATAGATGTGATCCCTCGTCATTCTGCCTGCCCGTTCAAGTGTGGTGCTAAAATAAATGTTTCAACGGACGTAGGAATATTGAGAATCATATCTTCGTTATTGCCCCATATTCCATATTGAAATTTGTCATCCGTACCTTATAACGCCCTAATTTTATTTTTAAAAACATAAAACTTCAAACAGATCATATGGAATCATTCAAATCCCCCACATATCACTTTCAACGCAGTCATATTTCGTTCCTAACTCGACAGTAACCCTGATACTTCATTTTGTGAATCTGGGAGAGTGACGCGTCGCCTGTACTTCTATTGAAGCGTTATATCTTAAAAAGGACGCACGAAACGAAAACAAGCAAAAGAAGCGCCAAATAGCTGATCAATAAGTTAACGAGTCCGTTTCAGAATTGGCAACAGAGTTTACCAGATTGAACAGCAGGGTGGTTTTAGTATCGCTAAAAACGCTGTGTTAAATGACGTATAACGCCGTTTCCTGAATCCCTTTCCGCAGCTATTTCCTCTGAGGACATCTGACGGACGTGGGTGGGATTATTCAGTGACGTCCAGAAGGGTACGACTCCCACTAAATATGAATCATAACGATAGTAACATTGAAAAACATTTTTTCGGATCACAACGGGAAAATGTTTTCTCACTATGCAATATTATCTATGATACAGGTGATTTACGAAGTTTATGTGATATAACAACTCATATACGATATATATGATAATCATATCCGAAAAGACTTGACACAATTAGAGATTAGGTTACCCTCGCTTTTGTTTAGTAGTTTCTTGTTCTTCAGTAGAGAAAAAACCGTTTTATTATTATTTTTTCAGTAATTACCTGATTAAAGATTGTAACCATGTGGTTACAGAGACCGCTAAATTAACATTACCATTCATGCGTATCCAATTCATTATATACAAATTTCTGCACATGACATAGTTTCAACAAATCAATATTCATGTTAATGCAGTTCATTTTTCACACTATTAAACATATATTTTTTTTATGAAGTGCTTTGAAACAGTATCACATTTCTCGCATTTCAGGCGGTATTATGTACCTACAACAACAATAACAAAAAATGTATGCCCCTATATATGACCGTGTTTCATAAAACTTGTAATTTCGGATCTTCATCCGAAGAGTTGAGTAATAATTGTATTTTTCATATCGCAAGACAAAAATAAGCCACAATTCCAAGCTCTTTACCACTAGTCAAGGAAAAATGTTTCAAAACCTTCCGCAACTACATTACATGTTCGAGTGAACTCACAAAAAAGGACTTATGTACCTATATGATAATTATGAACATATGAATCCGCCAAGTCGAATTACTTTCACTTTGACAGTATTACCACAATATCATAGACAACTGAGTGTCGTTCCGTATATCAACGACAGGTCCCAAACTGGACGATACCCAACTGTGTGAGGTTAATAAAATATTATCATAGAGGAAGGTTAAACAAGACAGAATAGAAATTAATTGGGTCTATACTACGGAAGCGCAGAAGGGCCAAACCTTTTCCATTTTAATTTTTTTTTAAATTCCGACTTTACTCGAAATCACCCAAATGACTTTTATCTCGAAATTTTGACTTTTATCTCGGAATTTCGACTTTTATCTCGGAATTTCGGCTCAAATAGTAAAAAAAATGAAATGGAAAAGGGGGTCTTGTGATACATCATTTTGAAGCTTCTGACGAATACTTCACAACCGTAGAATATGAAGCCAATATCCGCACCTACTACAAAATGGCGGAACATTAAATAATTACCTGAAAAGAAACACATTAATATCGATATTACTAGAAATATTGGTTTTTCTCTGTCGTATGGCAATCCCAACAACCCGATAAGTTGTGATAGGTTATTTTTTGTTCATAACAAAAGACAAAAATGACAGTGAAACGAACATCATATTGTTCAGTTGAAATATTCTCATTCAGTTTCCGATTTCAAAAGTAGAAAGATACCACGTAAACTATCTCCAAAATGGTCAGTTGAACAATATTCAACAGGCGAACTGTATTTGAATATGCTGGTAACTACTGTTGATCCGCTAATCACCGAAATCGTCGAAGTGGATCCTAATGAATTCGATATGGATACACATACCACATAACTCCAGACAAGTAAGAAACTATTTGGAAAATACTTTCCATAGTAGTCGTTGTATTGGCCATTGATGTACTATGGAATGGCCAGCCCGCTTGCCAGACTTGACACCTTTAGACTTTTTTTATGGGGCTAATTGGAGCAGAAGGCGTACGAAACTGAACCTGCTTCAATATTGAATGCATACGGCGGGGAAGAATCAAATATTTATAAAAACACCGACGTTGCTGAGTTAGAAAATTTTTGACGTGAAATATCGGATAGGCTGTTCTAATCTCAAGACGTTCAAGGCAGCATCTTCTGAACTGAGCTCAGCTTATTTCCTCAACTTATGAAGTCAAACGTCAATGTGTGCAGGCCATTATTAAATGTTCCGCCATTTTGTAGTAGGTGAAGATATTGACTTCATATTCTAGGGTTGTGAAGTATTCGTCGGGAGTTTCAAAATGATTTATCACAAGACCCCCCTTTCCATTTCATTTTTTTTACTATTCAAGTCGAAATTTCGAGATAGAAGTCGAAATTTCGAGATAAAAGTCGGAATTTAAAAAAAAATTAAAATGGAAAAGGTTTGGCCCTCCTGCGCTTCCGTACTATACTTAGTTAAGACGATATTTTTCCATGAATCTCGTTGATTATTTTCCGATATATATATATATATATATATATATATATATATATATATATATATATATATATATATATATATATATATATATATATATATATATATATATATATATATATATATATATATATATATTTGCAGTAATTTATGGTGGTATAGGTAGCATAAATTCATCCGTTACTAATTTTCAATGATCGAGGAGACAGCAAGTCGTGACAGAAAGTATGTGAATTAATTGCTTGTTGACTCATGGATATAACTAGATTCAGTACCAATCCACAAACTGTTGGACAAAAAATTTTCCGAAAATATGATTTTCAATTCGATTTCATATTGAATTCAAATGAAAAATTGGCTGAATTTTGTCTTTACACGATTGAATGTAATCAAGTCAGATCAAATATAACAGGTAAAATGTCACATATCCCATCATTTGCTCGAATGTTGTTGACAATGTTCCTTGCTGAATGGTAATGATTAGGCCTTCCATTGTCTATATTTTTAGCTCTATTGAAACCTGTTGCTAAGAACGGAAGGATAAAAAATACAAATCAAATAAGGTAGTCAAATCCAAACGAAAGGTTGAAATTTAATTTTTTGGTCGAAAAAAAAAGGTTTGATTGATTAATGATAATAATGTCATGGCAAAAAAACGAGATATCGAATATGAATTTAGTCAAAGAAATTCAAATAAAGAAATAAATGAATTAATATTATGACAAGAAAATTGATATATCGAATGTGAAATATTAGACAAAAATTCAATTGAAGGAATAGTATGGATAAATGTTGAATTCAAGTTGAGTATACTCACGACGTTTCGATTGCTGCTATCCACAATCGTCTTCGGGTGATGACTTTTATTTTTGACCAAAAAATCCAATTCAACCTCTTGTTCGGATTTTACTACCTCATTTGAATTGTATTTTTATCCTCTCGTTCTTAGCAACAAGTTTAGGTAGAGTTTATATTATAGTGGAAGTCCGAACCATTACTATTCATATCCCATCATTTTACAAAAAACTTCCGGAAGCGGACGCCATCAATTTAGAATACACGTGTATTTCAAATGAGCCATCACCTATCAGCTGTCAAATACGTAATGAAAGATTTGAATCAGTGGGAGTAGCATTAGAAAGTACAAAATGCCTGCATTAGACTAATATTCAGTCTGAACTACAGAGATCACGTAACACCTTTTCATCAACGAACTAAATGGGTTGAAAATGCAAAACAGGAGAGAACTGCATTTTGCCTGTTTCATTCACAAATTGATACAAAATCAACAGCCCACCTATCTGGTAAAAAAACTGCTTCCAAGACATCAGATACACCAAAGAAATCTCAGATATAATAATAATTTTGACATTTCGAAACATAACAGCACTATCTTCAGACGATCCTTCACGTATCGTGCTGTAACAATGTATAATTCATTCAGTGAATCCTTGAAAAATGTATCACTATCGCTATTCAGAAGTAGACTCAGTCAGCAGTGATCTGAACATAAACACTCGTATTTTATCCTACCATTGCACCTTGTACCAATGTAATATTTCATATTATGCCATTTTTTTTGTAATACCTTTTTTTCATGCGTGGTTGAGTGGAAGAATAGCGTTTCGCTAAACTCCGCCACGTGAATTGAAGACCATTTATTATTATTATTATTATTATTATTATTTATATAACTGCTTGCTAGTAGAATCAATGATAGTTTGAACAGTCTTTTTGCCAAGAGAAAATAACGATCAACTCAAATCGAGCGTGGGTTGCATCCCAAACTATAACCGCAAACTTTCCGGATGTTGTTGGCGATGTTCATAAAGAACCCTGATCGGTATTCACACAACACTTCGAGCTCACTAGTTGATCCCGGCAGATCCCAGTTTCCGCAAGTGGATCCTTCAAGCCCGGAGGCCGCTTGCCCTTAGTCTCACTTACTTCTTACATGATACCGATTTCTGACCACAGCGTGCCGTCCATTCCAAGAGCTGCAGTGGGGTGTGTTGGTTTCTGGTTTGGGTCTTTTCCGGATTCGTAATAACACTATAAGTAATCATTATAATTTTCGCTCACAGACAGTGGAAAATCTTTTCAAATCGTCTTTTTGTACGAGTCCTTCAGGCCAGTCTCAAACTACCTACACAGTGGGTCTTGGCTCGCACCTGTCAGGAAACTACTCACCTGGCTGACACCGCAAAGGGCATTGCATCATACCTGACCGGTGCCAGAGCAGGTTTCTTCACATATGAAAATTCTGCATTGATAATGGCGATACAAATGAATATTGGGACGGACACAATTGCAGACCGGGTTCGGGCTATTTGGCTACTCGTCTGTACAAGGTAATGCCATCATCAACATAAAGTTGATAACTTTCCATAATTAAAAATCAAACACCTTACCTAGTATGAAGCCTCTACCAACAACACGAAGTTATTGCGCCATCAATATTTTGAGGAGATTATATAATCTCGAAATATTCTTGAGCAAGAAAAAAATTCCAATGATAATTCAAGTAGTACGCGTGGTGTACGACAGGAAAATTTCACACCTTTTATCTTCAATAAATTATTTGAAATTCATGTTTTAGCCTTTCAAAGTACGTCAAGATAGGCTTTGGATTACATTACAGATTCAACAAAAGAATCGAAATCGTCTTGTTTTATCACATTCAATTTATTGTGCAGACTTTAACAAAATGAATCGATTCGGTCAAGAAAATACCGATGTACCATTTTTAGTTGCATAGAAATATAAGCAAGATTTTCAATACAGTATATTTGTTGCCTATGTTGGTAAAACCTTGCCAATCCTGCCACCTCTTGATATTCTTGTAAAACATTTCAGAAAACAGACGACAAAAAGAGGTGCACTTGTAATCATTCAAATCTAATCACAATGACGACTTGGACCTCTGGTAAGTCTTTTAGTTTACCAAGGAGCACTTAAAATAATTATAGTAGTTATCCTGATTCCACCAATAGTAAATATAACCCCAAATCTCCATTCATTTCAGATTCACCCGATACTGAAAATAACGAATTCTCTGCAAATATTGTGGGAAATGAGTATCACCGAAAAATACCAACGCCCTGAAAGGCCGCAGTAATACAATGAAACAACAAGGCCCAACAAGATCTGAAAGCAACAAAGAATACATATTGGTTTTTTTGAACATGATAAAATAGTGATAATAAAATGTCAGTGGTTCATAAATAAAGATGTGGTTTGATAATATATTTTATCTGATGGCATGTCATAATGACAACGTTATGTCACTCAATTTTGATGACATAAGGAAGCTCATTATGGGACTAAGTACCATAATGAAATTCTATAAGGAAAACATGTAATGGTTTGAAATATTTGAAACTACACAATACTTACTCCTTTAAAAAAAGTTGTCATTGTGACATGTCGAAAATGCAGTTTTTAATTTTTCGAAAATGTATTGATATAAATGCCATCAGATAAAATTTTGTATGTAATACGAATCATAAACAATCATTATGGCACACGCCGTGTTATCGGACTCGGCTACGCCTCGCCCGATAACATTCACGACTTGTACCATAATGATCGTCTTTATGATCCTTATTACATAAATAACTATTATCTACACCCGTACTCTAATGATACACTTATATGCCCACAACCCGTTTCATAATGAAATCCATTACGATACAGATTTTTCATTACGATACAGATTTTCAACCAATAGAAACCCATTATTTTTCAATCAAGCATGATGTGCATGCTCTCAATTTGACGTTTGTCAAGTCAAAATCGGTATACGTATTGAACTTATTAAGAATGTAGCCAAACTTCGATAATTATAACAAAATGTCTGATACCGGCGATATGGGAGAATCACCTTCGACACCTTCACCGAAAGAAATACATTTGACAAATGCATGATTCATCAATTATTTCTCCAGCATATTTTGTTAGCTCTCCGTAGCCGAGACGTCTGTGGCGCTGAGATTGATTATTCTAGATGGAAGAGACATTGGTTCGAATCCGGCCTCGAGTACCTATCTTTTCTTTGATTCTTGATCTTTTCATATCTCATCGTTTTATTTCTCAAAGTAATACTATTAATTACAATTCTGTAGAATTTTTCGAAGAAATTCGTTTGATTACTATTATTGTATGCAATACAAATATAAGTATAATATTTGTAGTTCTTCACTATTTATCGGGTGTAGATAAAATAGCGTATGCAACTCTCATGTAATGGTTATTAATACACTCGCATAAACCATACGAAACTCACCTTCGGCTCGTTTCGTATCCCGGTTTATGCTCATGTATTAATAACCATCATTACACGATCGTTGCATAATATACTATTATCTACACCCGTACTCTAATAATACACTTATATGCTCACAACCCGTTTTATAATGAAATCCATTACGATACAGATTTTCATTACGATACAGATTTTCAACCAATAGAAACCCATTATTTTTCAATCGAGCATGATGTGCAAGCTTTGCATTTTGACGTTTGTCAAGTCAAAATCAGTAGATATTGAATTTTTGAAGAATTTAGTCAATTTTCGTAAATCGTATGAAAATGTCTTGTAGGAGTGATATAGAAGAATTACCAGCGACTCCTCCACAGATGTCTCAGACAAGAAAAAAATACAATCGAAAGGATTATATTTTCATTTGACATATGCAACACATTTGTTTTTATATTCGACCAATTATAATGATCTCTCATGGCCGAGTAGTCAATGGCGTCGATAGCGGTCAGAAACGTCCGGGTTCAATTCCTGACCCCGGCAGAGATATTTTTTCATTTTTTTCATTTCTCATTGTTGTATTTTCCGTGGTTATACCATTAATTATAATTTTGTAGAATTTTTCAAAAGAATACGATTGATTACCTACTATTATTGTGTTCAATATAAATACCTAATAATATAATATTTTTAGTTCTTCATTATTTATCGGATGTAGATAAAATAGGATATGCAACTCTCATGTTATGGTTATTAATACACTCGCATGTATATGACGTTTGTCGAGTCAAAATCAGTAGGTATTGAATTTTTGAAGAATTTAGTCAATCTCCGATAATCGTATAAATGTCTTATAGCAGTGATATAGAAGAATCACCAGCGACTCCTCCATAGATGTCTCAGACTAGAAAAAAATACAATCGAAAAGATTATATTTTTCATTTGACAAATGCAACGTATATGTTTTTATTTTCGACGAAACTAAATGGGCTCTCATGGCCGAGTGGTCAATGGCGCCGGCAATGATCAGAAATGTCCGGGTGTGCATGCTCTACCTTATCGATATGGGAGAACCACCTTCGGCACTTCCACCGGCAGACATACAGTTAGGATGATTAAATTTTTAATTTGACAAATGCATGATTCATTTCTTTATTTTTTCTATCAAATTTTCTGCGCTTTCCGTAGGCGAGCGGACTAAGGCGCTGAGATTATATTGGCTAGTTGGACTAGTTGGAAGAGACATGGGTTCGATTCCGGCCTCGAGTTTTTTTTTTAGTTTTTGATCTCTTCATCTCTCATCGTTTTATTTCTCAACGTAATACCATTAATTACAATTTCATCGTAGAATTAGTAAGTAGTATTTTGTGCAATACAAATATATATATATATATATATATATATAAAATATTTGTAGTTTTTCACTATTTATCGGGTGTAGATAAAATAGCGTATGCAACTCTCATGTAATGGTTATTATGTGATCGTTGCATACTATACTATTCATTAGTCTGCAAGTGCCAAATTTTGACGTTACATTTTGTTACCTTCTGATCGTAGTGGGTGAGTGACATGTTATGTCAAACAAAATATCTGCTTGAATAAAAAAAATCCATTATAATTCTCTGTAGGTTTCCCATGCCGGAAAAATTTTCTGATAAAACACCCGAGTTGTCATGGTAACGCCGAACAAAATACGCATTTCATTGATCAAAAACTGTTGGTGTGAAGTTTTATTCAGAATACTCCTCGTATATAGCGTCACGTACCCTAAAACGACTTCCATTATATGACGCAGTTCAAATTAATTCACATCTTCTATAGCTTTCACCTGTAGTTTCAAACGAAAGAAGAACGTTATTTAGGTTCTCTTTCAGGAGTTGCACCGTGAATCTCGATGAAGAATGTACTTCAAACCCAATATATGGGTCGGTTGCGAAAGAGATTGTTATAGTTTTGTGATGATATGGAATATGACCCTGAAGTCATATATAATGAAAACTATTCGACATGGTATTTTAGTGTACATTGAAGGTAGTTCACGAGCTTGATGAAACAGTACGAAGAATAAATTGTCATCAATATAGCTCCCACAATATGGTAGACTTTTTTTTTTACAAATTTACAATGTTAACTTTTCTGTTTATGTTACTCAATCTCCTCAGCTTTTTTTTATTTTTACATTTTCACTCCAGCCAGGTTTAGGTTCCAGTATGAATATTTTTGTCACATGCATACAAATACAAACACACTATTGAAAATATTGTATTTTATGGTTCGGAACGTTTTAACATCGACTCCATCTTGAAGTCAAAGCAATGTCTCTAAGATGTCTTCCCACTCCTTTTCGGAAATCCGTCTCTTAAAATTGTTATTCTTCCTGATTCTAAATGAGTAATTGGAGAGTGTTTAATCAAGTAGTCCTGGAGAACATCCATGTCGATAGGTCCGGTCTTTTTATTTTTCAGAGTATGCTTGAGAAATTTGAATCCTGTTCCCCCGTTCGTCAAAAATGATGGCAGTGCAATGGTATATTGGCTATCTAAGTGGACATCTTCGTATATTGGATCCGTACAATTTCGGCATCGGATCTTGAGGGATACTACCCTTTCATCGTATGGTCGGGTTATATCATAAACAACTTTTATTCCTAAAAAAAGTGCAATTATTAGAAATTACATCATCAGTTATGAGACAAATCCAGAGAGTCCAGAACTAACAGGAACAACCACAGTTTCCTGTATGATTTCCTCTGATAATGGGTTCACAAAACCGAGAACCTGTTTCGCTATACAATAGCTTCGGCAAGCAGTATAAGTAAATGAAAATAAATTAATATCCTATAATGAATTATTCAAATCACACGTCCGACTTTTTCTGTGACAGAAGTCCAACATTCAACCCTCAACTCATTTTTTTTATATGCAGATTCACACGAAAGGGAAACTCTGTAATGTTCAAAGAACACCGAGTGAATCAAGGAACAAACATTCACTTAAAATTTTTGAAGTTTGTAAGCCTCAGGAGGAACCTCTCCCGACAAGGATTTTTCAAAGCTCAGCTGTTCTATTGAAAAAAAGATCCCTCAGCAAGACAGAGAGGTTCGACAGGTCTCCAAATTCACAACAAAGGGGTGGGAATTCTGTACCGTTGATAAAAATTCAGAAGAGCACCGACCGTGAAAATATCTATAGAAGCGAGACAAGTCTCCGACATGATTCCAGTACGGCTTAACGTTCCATTTACCATATACAGAGCGGAATACAAGAAAAACGATGAATATCTCATGAATAGCTCAATATGAAAAAAATAAAAAAATTGCAAGAAATCAATGCCGCATATTTTTTTGGTCAATAATATTGGTTGAGATACCCTCCGGGACGCCACTGGACAACATAATTTCAATCTAGCTATAGCCAAATCAGCCTCTCAAGACCCTACAACCACCACATTGGAAGAAAATCGACTGAAGGATTATTGGGATATTCTGGAAAAAACGATTATTTCACTTTTGTTGACACCCTGTATCTTGAGAACGAAGCATTACCCGACTTATGTTTATATAAACTTCTTGTCTTAGAATTACTCGAAGAATCACCCCTTTGAGTTTGGCCACGTACTTACCTAACACCCTGTATATTGTCGACGATGATTGAATCATCAAGTTCAATTCCATTGAATGTTTTGCACGACTAGAAATCTAATGAAATCAGTTGATTTCGAGTCATCTGATCGAACACAACCAATCAGAACAACATTATACTGGAAAGATCGCAAGGGCCCTTTTCACTTTATTATGTTGCCATGGATACATACAAATTGATTTATTTTAATTTTGACGTTTCAAATATTCAATATTTCAACTTGTCACCATTTGATTGTGATACTATCTAGAATACAAATGAAATTGCGGAATCAAAAATACCGAAAATAACCATTTACAGTAAAGAATTTGAATGGAAAGCATGTATGGACACTTTTGCAGTGATAGAAAGTATCAATAAGATGGGATGGAAATCAGGTGGCGGAGGGGATTGGGCTGTGAACATGACAACAAGAGAATATACAGAGATTAAACATGCTACGGTCAATACCGTAACAAAATAAATTAGTTTTGTTCTGTATTTCTCACAATAATTGGCAAAATATTTTCTATTTCTAACCCTCGAACATTGATAAATGCAACAAGCAACAAGCTTTCGAAACCTGTTATGAATGTTTTTTTGAACAATCATTATCAATGTTCTTGGGTTATTTGAAAAGAAACGAAGATCTGGAGACTTCAGGTCGCGTTGAAAGGGTATAGAATCACAAAAATTACAAATCAGAAGTAAGCTGGCAAAACTGGATAATAGTACCGCAGTACGTGGGAGCCTATCAGTAACCCTTTTTCTCTCTCTGTTATGTGAAAATACCCAACAGAAATAACTCATAATACTCATAGAGAAAAGTGAATTCATAAGATAAAGATCGACATCTACCTAGTAATATTGGTGGTGGGTCACATACAGAATTGGAAAACTCTTGGGGAAACACAACAAAAAAATGGTTTCCAAAGCCATCAGAGAATGCAACAAAGCCTCAGTTCGGTTGAGGACAATTTGAAAAAAAACACTGTCAACAGCAGGGGTTCATCGCATACCTTGCACCTGCGGAGTCTATAGGAACTAGGCTAAAAGAGAATGAAAGAAACTGCAGACTGGGGAAAACTGAAAAGTCAGCTGTTCTGTTTGAAAACGCGAAACTCATTGTTCCTAACCACAGTCGACTAATACGTGAGGCAATAGAGATCCACAAATATACGGTCATTTTCAACAGGAAAGAAGAAGCTGTGAACCTCAACCGAATATGGATCCCATTTAAATAAGATAAAAGATAACAAATATCATGACGACAGTTGGTGCGGTAATTAATACTGATGATACTTATCCGAAAATGAATAAAGTAATTACGGCAATTAATAATGATGAAAATTCTCCGAATCCAGAAAAAGTAATTAGCACTCCAAATTACCTGAATCCATATAAATATGCTCGCGCCAACGAAACGTCAGGAAAAAATCCAGAAAACGACAGACTTCAAATCCGAACAAACATAGTGATATTTGGTGCTTGGTAATGTTCACCTTATTTTCATGCAACATATTTGTTTTGCATTTCTCCTTCCGATTATCTCAAAAATATCTATGAGATGTTGATCTTTACATTTTATTTCATGACAACACCTGAATAATCAAAATCAACTGCTGAATAACAAGAACCGAAAGTTATACTTTCTTCATGGATCAACACGTTTCAGTTGAGGTAAGATCGGGTAAGTGTGAACGCGATTTTCACAAGTGAAACTTGTGAGCAATTTTTTTGTCATTTCTTGCTGTTTCAAACATTTCAAAATATAATAATTGTCATATGCTACGGTCTAATTAGAAAGTTGAATAGCATTATTGTGATGTGAACTAGAATTCATAATTTTTTTTTGAAAATCATAACCTCGAATCACATTCTCCCATAGATTTGAGGTAAGCGTTAATGCCGTACTCCTCTGTATGTTGTTGCAAGCATGAAAATAGGGCAAGAGGGAAAATATATTTTATATATATCCAATTTTTTTTGAATTTTGAAAATCAACCAAAATGTCATCAAAAATGAAATGCCCTCTTCTGTCTATTAACGGTTCAGAAATGAATTCAACAATGTCTTGGTCCACTAAAATATCTGAGTCATCGTTTTCTGGCCATGGAATATATTTTTTCCATATTTCCGAATTATTCGTTATTTTTGCATCTGAAGCCATAAACATTTGAGTGCGAACATATACCTACGCGATAATATAAAGAATTCAACTTAACCTAAAATCCAAATGATACATATAAACGTATTAGACATCAAAACTAACTAATAAAAATAGTAGGTCACTCATCGAACGTCAGTTCGGGACAAAGGCGGCAAAGGAGGGTATGCTTCAGATAGAGAAATTTGGGCCTTTCCTGGGAATATTTTTGAACGCTTTTCAATGCTTATAAATGAGTCATATAGTAGATCTTTTTTTTTTTTCAAACCAAATAATAACTTCCATCAATTATTTTCAAAAAATGAAAAGTGGCAATATTGCTTTTCAATGATTATTCGAATAGTTAATTGTCAGAACTAACATTTTCTTATTAGTGTTGTATATAAAAAATAAATGCATTCGTTTTCGATTCGTTCATTCAATTGAATTATTCGGCATATTTTTGATCTTAACGCTTTCTAGTTTCAAATTTTACATGGCCCCAATAAAGTGTTTTGGTTGTAATGGGTACATCAATAAAAAAATTACTTCAAAAGCTCCTCGTTATAAATGGGAATTGGGGAAAATAACTGGAATTCATCCAGGAATTGATGGCAGAATTCGAGTAGTTGATGTGAAAACATCTGAATCCAGAGGCGTCCTGTCACAAAAATATGTAGATTGGAGCTGGAGGAAAAGTAATCCCTCCAGCAGGGGGGAGAATGTGATATTTACATTTTACTCTGTTGTGATTTGTTGTTTTTTTAAATGATCATGTATGTTGATGAAAAAAATGAATGATAGTTGATTGATATTTTCTGTCGAACAAGAAAGAATAAGAGTTCATCCAGACTAAAATTAGAATGTATTTATTATGTCAAATTGGAATTATTTGACAAATGTCAATTACCAAGATTGACTACAAGATATATTGGGATTTGTACAGGAATATGCGTATCAGTTTTGAAAACGGAAGCGGATTTAGTTTCCGAAACGTTAACGATAAGTATTTTCAAATGTTATTACATATTAGTTCTTATGATTTTTGTGATAGTTAAAATTTGAGTTATACGAGAAGTTACTGATTAATTGGACTTGTTCTATCCAGAAAGAACTGTTTTTCAATAGACGCAGCAACTTTTCGGGGTAGATTGAAAATCTGCCCTTCTACACTTGTATAGATTCAAATATTATTTTCAAATATTATTTTTCTCAGATTGTGGTAGGTTACAATACCCAGAAAACTACGGAACAAATATCGATCCACCACAAAACAATGACGTTCAAACAGTACGGCTAATCATGAAACATAACGGCAGTAAATATTCGAGCTCACAGAGATTACTGACCAACACCATCATCAATATCAAGAAATTAGAAAGCAAAAACAGCAGAGTTACTGGTGACAGTGAAAACTTGCAACAGTAATCATTTCTGTTAGCTGATTATACTGACCCTGATCTTCAATCATACCTATACCAACATCGTTTGATTGCGCCCGCTATATATCAGTGTTATCAACACCACAAGAACTTTCGATATGTTCAAAACCTCGCCACAGATTAATTAATCTGTGACCTCTCCTAGTTCAAAACGCTTCTATATTCGATATTATCGATTCTGCAACAAGCAGAATACGATATCTCTGAAAGAGTTTTTCTAGATTGTCTTTTCCTATTACATTGCAACCAGAGACCTCACCTGGCAACCCAGAATATTCACATAAGCGGTATTGCCAAAATGTCTATTTTATTATTATTTTGCTGAAAAAGAGCTTATTTGAAGATGTTCCGGAATGGTTTGGAAGTTGAAATTTTGGGAAAATATTTCTTTTTTAGTGACCTGAAATTATGCAAAATTTTATGATCGGGACCAGATAGCCCAGAAAAGCATACCCTCCTTTCCATAATAAATCTGTTGAATTCCACTATGGATGGAGCTTTCTACGTAGTTACGTGAAACAGAGATTTGAACATGTCTATGCCAGATGGCGCTGAAATTGTCTCATTGCTCACCAATGCAATTTTTCACAGTTGTCCCGAGTTCCTACTAACCCGAGCAGTGTTTACATCAAAAGTAAAACCAATTAGTGATTCAATGATTTCCTCACCTGACACCTGCAGAAGATTGAGTTTGCTGTATTGTTTTGGTTGCGCTGAAAACTCAAACATCCTCTTCAAATCTCTTCCTTGGATGTCAGCGACATCAATGGTATTCCTGAATGGCTGAGCAATGGATAGTTGATTGTAAGTTATATCTGGAAAGTGTTCGCATCATTTCAAACGAGAGCAGAGAATGATTTGTGATCCCTACGTGGTAGTCAGAATTTGAACACAGCCAGAAACACGAAACGCAGCTATGCGGATGTGTGAATTGTTAGTTATCTAGATGCAAATCCTGGCTCGTGAGGTTAATGTATCGTAAACAACAATCGAATTGGTATTATAGATTTTTCGAGTTCGTCAACAATTGAGAATGAGAGTTGAGAATGCACACAAGTTTGCTCGATGGGTGAAAAATAAAATGAACTTATGAGTTATAATGGCTGAATCGATAGGGTTATGCCGAAAATAAAAGACTCTGAACAATTCCTTCAGAGATCCAGAAAACAATACCCACACTATCTGAAAGTCACAGAGCAACAAAATGTCATCATCAAATCACCTTCAGGAAAAGAAATTGTGATAATGATACCTTTTTCGAATTCAAACCCATAGTGGAGATGAATTGCAAAAAATAATAATACTCTTTTCATATGCAAAATGGCAAATATCAGGAAATTTCGAATTTCATCTCTTCATTCTGAACTTCAAAATGGATTAGTGAGAACTGATACCATAGTGAGGATTAATTTCTCTCATTTTTCTCTTGAATCAATATTTCACAAATCGAGCAATAATATTACCCATTGAATTCTGCATTGTACAGGATTAACCGTCACCTCAAACCTAATGTATCGAGACCTATATATAAAATCTATTGTACATGCCCCTAATCTGTTCAAAACCTTTTCTATATACGCAGATTTACACGAAAGGAAGACCAAAGAACACCGCGTGAATCGTGGGACAGCAGATACAAAATAACTTCCACTTTGAGTTTTTGAAGTTTTTAAGCCTCAGGAAAAAACCCTCTCGGCAAGGAGTTTCAAAGCTCAGCTGTTCTATTGGAAAAAGATCCCTTAGCAAGAGAGGTTCGACAGTTCTCCAAGTTCACAACAAAGGGCTGGAAATTCTGTACTTGTCGAGTCATCCGTCTAATTATTGCCTAGAGTGGAACGATTGGTAACAATTCCGAAGAGCACCAACCGTGAAAATATCTATAGAAGAGAGACAAGTCTCCGACCCTTCTACGATGTTTCAATAAAAGGAGCGAGTCTGTGAGCGGAGAATCACCAACAAGACGGATTGCTTTTCTGTGGATAGAATCGAGAAGCCTCAATGAATGTTTTGGTGATGAACTCCACACGTGGGAACTATATTCTAAGACAGGTCGTATCTGAGCCTTGAGCTCATTCGAAGCTGACGAGAAGTGTAGTATTTTTTCGCAAGAAATGGAAATCCAAGTTTCTGGGAAGCACCTTCAGCGATCGATCTCACATGGTTTTCCCATGAGAAATTATCAGCATCGAGATACTTGACTTTTTAGGAATAGCTTCTCCTGACATCTCGATACTAGATGATGATAGATCGGCTTTCCTTGAGAAGGGACATGCCTGGGTTTTCCTAGCATTAATTTCCACCAAGTTCATGTTACCTCATTCTATTATTTTAGTCATCGTTAATTTTATTCAAGTGGATGTTTCTTTGAATTTTTGTTTCTCGAGCTGGTGCGGGAACTCTGGAAGAGAAACTACTAGGAAGAGTACTGTCGTCCGCAAAACTATGTACTGAACAAGATGTTTTCTCGAGCAAATCATTGATATGGATACAGAGATTCATGATGAGTTTGATAAAAAGTTTTCGGTAAGTTGTTTTCTTCATGTAGGTGGAGATGTACATGTACTTAAGAACAAGCCTCCAGAAATCTGATCCTCTTCATTAGAATCCCCAGCATCCTTGGCCTCTAATGGATAATGGTCATGTACAATAGATTCCACAGGTCCCAGTACTGAGAGGTTCAACCGACCCTCTACAATCTGTGTCGCTGGATAACTCTTCCAAGTAATTGTATTATTCATAAAAGCAGAGTCGTGCACTCGCGAAACAGATGTTCTGCAGTTTCGATGGCACAGATTCCTATTAGTCTAAGAGGCCATGACACTGAACCTATAATGATAGGGCTCCCAAAAGTAATACATATAATTCGAAATTTCTTTCATAGGAGAACACAAAATGTTTAGGGAAACAATCACAATACGAGAGACTCATCATTACAGAAATCTGAAAAAAAAAATAATAATTTTTTTATAGCGTTGACAGGTCCTAGACGTGACAGCTGTGTCATTTTGTATTCTCATATGAATAAAATGACGAATTATGTGTATAACTTTTGGAAGCCCTATCATTATGGGTTTAGTGTCGTGGCCTCTTAGACTATATGTAATGAGTAATAGCAATTGGTGTATGGATAGATCAAAATATTCTCATTGTCACTACGTTCAAACGGCCTGCAGAAGAATAATTTTTCTCACTTCTATCAAGAATATATACATCGCAATATTAACAGCACAACAATATACGATTATCAGGTTAAGACAATGTCTTGAATTAAAATGTATGATAATAGCAAATAAAATCATAGTATCGAAATCTCGCAATGCTCAATAAACACTATCAGACCATTTCAATGCTCTGAAGGAAGTTGTGGTTCATATTCAACAAACAATTGAGTGATCTTCATGGTGGTCTTTCCCAGAAGCAGAATATTCCTCAAAAATTATGCTTTCGAAGGTGTAGGTGAATATACACAATCTACAAACATCATTGAAACAAGGCTTATTGAAAGTAATTTTGCATGACAATCACAAACTTCATAGCAGAGATTAAACAGATTTATCACCTGTTTGGAAGGAAGCTAATCGCTGATATACGCGCAAAGTTGGTCCCGAAAGTTGGTCTGTGACATACCAATTGATTGAAGAATTGGTTTCATTTGATGAAGGAACTATGTGAATTATAGATATCCAATCCAACAATCTGGGCCCCACACTCTTTGTTTTATTCGTTAATGATATTTCTGCATTCAATAATTGTGAGTCTACCGTTCAGTTTGCGGATGACACAACGTTTACAGTCGTTGAAAAATGTTCAATGGGCCTGTCTAACAAAGCAAGTGCTGCTGTGTTGAGCATGGAAAATTATTGTATCAAGAATGGGTTGATTTTGAATAATTCCAAAACAAATTCGGTTCTATTCTCGACTAAAGCAATCGACTACAGCTTACTAGTGAAGTCTTGTGATAGTTCAATAGTACAGGTGGACATTGCTAAATTTTTGGGCGTTCTGATTGACTCTCAACTGTCTTGGAATCCTCAGATCGACCTTATTTTGAAAAAGTTGTCGAGGCACTGCTTCGTTATATGGAAACTTCGATACTTTGTTCCAACTAGCGTACTATTGAGCTATTACTATGCCTATGTCCATTCCACACTGAACTATGGTCTTTTGTGTTTCGGAAACTGCAATAGGATTCAGGAGGTTCTTTTGATGCAAAAAAAAATTATCCGTACCATGTGTTTTGAAAAATGTCTCGACTCCTGTAAGCCACTGTTTGCAGATTTGAAAATTTTAACTGTTGTGTCGATGTATATCTTCAATTCCCTTATTTACGTCAAGACTCATTGTAAAATGTTCAAAAACAGAGACGATACATGTTTTCTCTCAGGGCATAACCTAAGACAAAATCACAATGTTCTAGTTCCCAATCATCGATTGACTAAAGTATCAAATGGACCTCATATATCATCTATAAAATTATATAATAAGCTCCCAATGTCGCTAAAGCAAATTGATAACATTAAGACTTTTGAAGGTGAAGTTAAAAATCTTCTCTATGAAAATGTTTTTTATTCACTCAGTGATTATTTTCAGGCGGATCTTGAATCATAGTTGATGTAAATTGCTCGTTCTGTGAATAATTGTGTTTTTTTTAACGATATGTCGTCCCATGTGTTCAATTTTGTTAGCATTTAGTCTTATATTATAAACTTGACTGTTTCCATGCTTTTTGAAAAAGTCTGCGGAAATAAAGAATTTGAATTTGAATTTGAATTTGAACAATAGTACGGTGTATATCATTGCGATTTTGCATCAAATATTGATCATGTTTTGCAAGTTCATTCAATGACATAAAATGGTATTTCGTTGCATAGTCGCGAAATGTATTTACTTTCAATTTAAGAATTAGCATTTTTCTTCTGTATCATATTAATATTTTCCGATACCTTCGACATACGTGTTAAGTCAAAAGTCTTTTTTTTTGATGAAACTGTATACCCAAAAATCATATTTCTCACTTCCGATTTTTATTGCGCTCCTCATGCCCCCTGGATTTGTGACAGCAGCATTGACCCTGCTCCAAGTTCCATTTGATGATGATTTGGTATACTGAAAAAACATAACGTCATTTTATCCATTGAAGAGCAAAGTATGCGGAAAATATTATTCAGCTATGTGATCAGGATTATTACACTTGATTTTTCTAGAATGTGCAGAAGGAATGTCAAGAAGGGCAGATTGGTGATCTATACAAAAAAGTTACTGTGGTAATTGAAAAACAATTGACAAAATGATTGAGGCTTTCTCTGAAGAAGCTAGCCACTCGCGCTAGCGAAACGTCAGGAAGAAATTCCAAAGAACGACGGCCTTCAAACCCGAAAAAAGTAGTATTACTGAAAAACAATTCCTTCTGACTACAACATGTCCAAGTAGTAAGCAACTTCTCGTTTGCATTAAATTTGTATCTCGAAAAAACAAATACAGGAAACAATTTTTATAAAAATACTTGTCCTTTCAAACGTTTCGAAAAAAAAAAAGTTTTCGTTCTCAAAACTGATTCAAAAATTATTCTTTTATATCTGTTTTTGACAATCTGTCGAAGATGGAGATTTTCCATAACATTATGTCTTTTGATGAAGGTATCCAGAAGCAATTCATCTCAAGTGAACTTATACAGCTGCAACTAGATAGATCACGCCTGGCTACACTGCGTGAAAGACAAAATTATTTTTCGAATCACAAATCTTTGGTGGATTGTCAGTAACGAATAAAGAAGAAAAATCATCAGTGAAAGAGTTTTCAGAAGGGAAACGGTTTTTTTTTTCGCAGACTAAGAGTTATACGATAATTTGTTGACAAATTGAACGTGTTCTATTCAAAAAGTACATTCTTTCAAATAAAGCAGCGAATTTTTGTGGTAGTACATCCAATTAAGAACTTTTGGAGGTAGATTTTAACAAGTTATTGGAATTTTTTTCTGTTACATTCAAATAGTGGAAAGTGGGACTTTTTATATTTTTCATTTATGGGGAGTTGCACTTATTGAAGAATATGTTGGAAATAACTATCTCAAGTGTACGTGTTTATAACATATAGTCAGATAATTTAGTTTGACAACTTATATAAAATGGCAAATATCATGTACTCACTGCAGAAACCATAGCGTCTGCCACGAAATCACCCAAGGGACATTCTTGCTGATGGCATCTACTATTATTCAATGAAATGATAGTCGAACCTAGGATTTTGTCACCTTGTCCAGCAACTAATTTTCTCCAAGGAATCAGCATATCATTGATTTTTTCATCTGAAAAATTTTCCTGGTTTGACAATGAGTATAATAATATTATTTTGTATCTCAAAAAAAATATGGGGTAACAAAATGAAATATAGCTTTAGGGATATACCTATATCCTGTTTTGCTATATTTTCTGCCCCGTTCTGAAGTGAATTCAATGAACATATAATAAAAAAAATAGTAAAACATTTCCATTTAAAGCGCGAAGTTGAATTTTTCTCTTTGCCCTCAAATTGATATTACACAAAAGCTCCATATCTTCTAATCATTATCAATATCACCACGTTTGAAGAAAACACCTCTGTGTCACCAAGAGACACCAGAGATTGAAAATATTTGAAAAATGAATCGTCGTCTTTTGTGAAATGCAACAATATTTTTTATAATATTTGATGCTGAAATGGTGATTCTGAAGAATAAAATTCTTATTGGTGATATTTATGTCGCGCTTATATGAAACCCAACCCCTTTTGAGTTTTTGATGCAATACAGATTTTCCGATATTTTCCGAGAATTTTTCCCACGTTCCACAGGTGCTAGCGTTCATAACCTTTTTATTGAAGTACTGCTGAGAAACTGTACGTGGGCAAACAATCAATTCTATTGAATTCACTGTCAGATACAAGGCACTGGTTACTGGACTATTGCATTAGATACCAGAGATAAAATGAATTGAATGTTTCAGTCTTTTTCCATTTCCACACGATATAGGTATTGAATGAATCGTCATAATCGATACATTTCATTTCTGATATGTCGCTTGCTTCACCTTGTGGATATGCGTGATCCAAGAATATAGGGTTTCCAGAATATTGAAGAATTTCTCCATGCTTGTCCAGGAATACGGTGATATTTCCCAAATACCTACTAGCGTATGATGCCTGTGTCACAAGAACTATATGGCCATGTTTGCTCCTAACTGTTGTTGGATACGGTCCCTGTACATGCCCTGGTCCAGGTGGATTTTCTACGCAGATATACTTTTTTTTAGATATCGATTACTGAATTATACATCATATGTAATATCCATGAACCTTCAACTGGTGACCTTCATTAAAAAATGCTAGAAACAGTAACACATACACTGATGGTAAATACTGTCGAAAATTTCACACATCTACTCTTCAACCAATAAGATGCCTCAATTTTGACTAGTTACCATGTAACCTGAAACAAATTTCTGGAAAATTTTTCGAAGTGCCACGATATTTCAGTGTGTATTTTTTGACAGTTCAAAAAATAAGCATATGATCTTAAACCCTCAAATAATATAAAAATACTTGTTAATAATGCAACATACATTTCTTTCAACTTCAGTGACCGAAAATTAGGAAAGGGCGATAGACTGAACTAGTACCCATCTGAGTTTTGGCATTTGGTGTAAATAAAGTTGTTAAGTTTTTTTTATTTAACGAAATATAGTAGATACACCTACATAGGAATTTTTTCGAAATTGCGTCATGTTACTTGTAGGAATATATTTCTACCACCTTAAGATAACTAATATTGCCAAGGGGTGATAGACTGGGCTGATACCCATCCAAGTTTTAGCATTTGATTCAACCAAAGTTACACCTATATGAACTCTTAAACTAGTATTTATTAAGCATGTACAACCAGTTCTGACAGAACCGGTTGAACAAAAATGACAATACCCTGACCAACTTGACAATCAGAAAATTCAATTTAATACGACAGGTTGGGTCACCTGAAGAAGACAATTTCAGGTAGCAAGTAATAGTATACCTATGAACATACTTTCCAAGTGTAATGAGATATTTTGAAGCCGGTACTGAACTAGTTTCTAGTTTAATAAAAGCGTGGGTATTGTAACATTCTTGCAGTTCCTGCTCACCACCTCTTAGAAGATAAGTTATGCTCTAAAACCACACCTGCCACCAAACCTGGTGCATCTATACGAATGATATTCAATATTTATTAAACTCCATAATACTCACCGCCGGTGAATAGGAATGTATGGGTATGCCCACCAACGATCAAGCTTATTTTGGAAGAAGCATTTGCAGCTATTCTCTTATCGACCATGTATCCAGAATGAGATAAAACAATGTTTGTGAAAACTCCCTCCTCTCTTACCAAACGTTCAGCTTCTTCGTTAACACTTGATGACTCTGGAAGAAATATCAGATCGCCCGCGTTGGATTTTTCCTAAAACGGAATTGCAAAATTCAACTCACTATTTTTGGGTTCTCAACCTACCAGAATCAAGGAAAATTAAAATTAATAGTGGAACCTATACAAATATAGAAGGGCAGATTCCTAACCCAATATTTTAGGACAGTTATTCCACATGCCGGGGAGAAATGTCTGAAAAAAGGATAATACTGGTAGTACAGGCCTTGAATATTTAACTTCAAAGTATAAATAATTCATAAGTAGCAACCTTGGTTGATTACAGGAAAGTAATCACCAGTAAATCCCCTTCAAATTCCATAAGCCACTTTAGAGCAAGAAACATGTGAGAAATTACCTATTTTCTCCTTCAAAAATGACCCAACCGACGCAAGGATTGGGGCGGTTTGATTTCTGGTATTATTTAGGGTATAATTCACGAAGCAAATGTCATCATAACCCAATGAATGTTTTGGTATTCTCTCTTGGTGAATATTTACCTAAATGTGACTAGATATAAGCCGTTACGGTCAGGGAATATAAAGGTTATTTAACACGTCTAATAGTTCAATTATCAACTTGATTTCATACCGTAAGAAGAAAGATATTGACTTATAGGTACATTTCAAAAATTACGCCATATTTGATTAGAATATCTGTTTTACCCATCAATAAATATCGATAATATATTGAATTTTAGTTTATTCTGACGATTTATTTCTAAATAATGGCTGCATATGACATTTCAAAACCATAACTTGGCTAAAAGAGTGTTTTTTGGAAAAAGAATTTAAACATGTGCAATCAATATAAATTATTTTTGCATTAAATCGCATATTTAAAGAGGCCCGTGAATTTTATGAAGGTAAGAACCATCATTTTACAGAAAATTTCGCGCCGCAAGGAGAATATTATTGGAAGAGAGCATGTAGCTACCGTATGACAATAATTTTCATATTCCCATACTTATTGTCAGCATTTTATGTGGACCATAGCTGATTCGTTGTGGCAACCAAATTATGAGAAGTTGAAATAGAGATGATATGTATATATGTATGCTATTCATATAAAGAAAAAATTACTTCGAATTTTTTTCCCACATTGGTAACTACAAGGTGAAAATTACGTATTCTAGTCTTCTTTCAGAAAGGTCGCTGACCTGATCGAAGGTAAGATTAACGTAATTATAACTGAAAATGTTAGTTCGGAATCTAATTCCTAAGTTGCTGAGTTAGTTGAAAGAACAGTCCCTTCTCGTATAACTAATTTGCCTATCAGAAACACACAAGTATTAATATTTATGAAAATACTTATATATACTGGGTGTGTCCCGATATTTCACGTCGAACATTTGGGATATTTCTACAAATATTTATTTTTGTCCGCCGTATATTCAATATTGAAGCAGGTTCAGTTTAGTACATATTTCGCTTTAAGTAGCCCCATAAAAAAGTCTGAAGGTGTAAAATCTGGCAAGAGGGCTGGTCATTCCATACGGCTTCGATGGCCAATCCATCGTCCATGAAAGTGTTATCCAAATAGTTTCCCACTTGTCTGGAGTAATGTGATGGTGCTCTATCTTGTTGAAACAATAATAATATCCATATCGAATGCATTAGGTTCCACTTCAACGATTTCGGTGATTAGAGGATCAACAGTCGTTACCAGCATTTTCAAATGAAGTTCAATTGATTATTTTGGAGAATATTTCCCTCATATATAAAATATCCCATGAGAGCAATGCAATTATCGAAAACTTACAGCGGTATCTGAAACTTACGGGCGGTAATTGCATTGTATCAAGTCACCATAACAACACATTTGAAACCGTATCGCTAGACGTCAGTGAACAACACAAATAAATGTCAGATAGACTTCAAAAATAGAAAAACATTTCGCGTTTAGGTGAGTACTCCATACAATCTATAGAGGAAAGTATAAATGACCAAAAAATAACATTTCCATGAGAATTTCTTTATTCGTGAAATATTCCAATGAAATACATTCGTGCATAAAAATGACCGGATAATTTTGCATTCAAGCGTGATATCTTATACAAATTGCATTCGGTTATTTTCAAATTTTGTAAAAGAGCCCTCGTCCTTCGGACTCGGGCACTATCGCCAATATATGAAAATAAACTCTTCCAATTTTTAGATAACACGCTTTCTTGCAAAATTATCAGTTATTTTATGCACTTTCTGCAATTATATGAAGTTCGTTGTCGTACTGACATTTTTTCTTATTATATGAACGAAAAATAACCTATCTAATGAAATTTGGTCGAACTCAAGGCAATTGAACTTTGTAAACTTTTTATTCAAAAGAAATTGACAGTGACAACAACTTATATTCAATAACAACATACATCTTTTTTTTTTGAATCATATACGAGGCGATATAGATGAATTCATGTTCATTCTTTAACACTATCAAACCTTATCGATTTGTTAGGATTGACATATGGCAAAAAACTATTTCTAGAAAATCTAAATTAATGTGTACCTATTAAAAATTCCGCCATTTTGTTGTAGGCGAAGATATTGGCTTCACATTCCAGGGTTGTAAAGTATTCGCCAGGAGCTTCAAAATAATTTATCACAAGACCCCCCTTTCCATTTAATTTTTTTTTCCAGATGGCGCCCAGTCGACGTTTTTTTTATTAAACACAGCAACTTTTCAAAGTAGATTGGAAATCTGACCCTTCTACTCTCGTATAGATAACAATATCAATTCTAAATTCCTCAGATTGTGGTAGGTTACCAACCCCAAAAAACGCCGAAACAAATCCATCCAGCACAGAATAATGACAGTTAAACACGTTATCCTCATCATCTTTCAGAATTCTGAAAATCAAATCTAAATTTTGTTGAACTACTCCTTCACAAGGATAATATCACAAAAGTTGGTCCATTCATAAATTCGTGAGCAAGGCAGGACTCGAATCCATATAATTATTGTAATTCATCGAATAGAAATATTTGTCAAGTAAGACGACTCTACTTGAATGCAAACAGTATTATAGATAGTTTGTATGGTGACGAATGATTCATTATAATTATCGGTTTCAGTATTCACACTTACATAGCATTCCTTCGTTGTAACGCCAATAATTCCAATTTTTTTACCATGACGACTTATAACTGTACTCTTGGCATAAATTCCATGAAAGTCGGGTTCCAATCTATCATCAATATTTGAAACAATAATTGGATGTCGAAGCGCCTTGATGTATGGTATCACGCCTTCTAGACCGTTATCAAATTCATGATTTCCTAGTACCTGTGAATGAGATATTGGTTAGAGCAGATAAGGAAATGGTTCGATTTTATCGCAAATAAATCGAATCCCATGGTGGGTTAGATCAGGGTTTCCCAGTCTATGGGTCGCAAACGCACTGAGGTCAAAAGTAACTCGAGTTGATGTTGATATCAAGACTCTAATGGCGAAACATAGGAAACAATTCTATCGTTCCCATTGAAATAACTTTTTGATGTAGTTATCCGATCAAGTATTGAAAATTGTCTTTAAACTTTGTCGAAAGAAATGTCAAAACAACCATTGCACAACTCCATCTTTGTAAGAAATACATCATTAAATTCACACTGAATGGCTCCATCTGTAGAAAAGATCCGAGGGAGATTTGTACAATACGTAACATGAAAAAACTGGAAGTCAAAGTCAAAATGAGCTTTATTGTCTAAAGATTAATATCTCATTGACGAAGCTTGTTTAAAATACTTCAAGAAATAAATTTACACATATTAGCTTTGGCTACTTGTCTAACTATAATAATTCGGACAATGTTTTTAAAAACTATGCAATGAAACCATCGAACTATTGATTGTCCAGTTTATTGTGCAATGAAACCACATGATTTCAAATCCCTATCCAACCTCAACAATATTATCTATTTTTTTTTACGATATTTCTGCAAAATCTGCCACGGTTATATCCAACTATATCTGGAACATCTTGAGACTCCGATCTTTCATGATGAATGAATGAGTTTCTTTCAGTATCAGGTACTATACTTCAATCTGTTTTTTTGTTGACCATTATTTCTGTCTGGATTCATTTCGTATTTTTTCCTCTTTCTCTTCTTTTAATTATGCACAATATTGATATATGTTAACACCTGTACTTTCGAAACCTTGCTACATGGTGTATGTTGTGGAAATGATAATTGTATTGTTTTATAAATGATTCAGAACCATCCAAATTGTCTTCTTAAACCAGCAACATATTACAATCCACAAAAAAAACAGCCCCATAAAAAAGTCTGAAGGTGTCAAATCGGGCAAGCGGGTTGGCCATTCCGTAGTACCTCGATGGCCAATCCAACGACCATGGAAAATATTATCCAACTAGTTTCTTACTTGTCTGGACTTATGTAGTGGTGCTCCATCTTGTCGGAATAATGAAAATATCCACATCGAATCATTAGGATTCATTACGATTTCGTAGTTGCCAGCATATTGAAGTACAATACCCCTAGTGTATTGGTATTGACCATTGTGGAGAGAATTTCTGTGGTATCTACTCATGAAATTGAAAACTGAATGATAATATTCGAACTGAATGAGGATTTTCCTTGTACCGATATTTTTGTCTTTTTTTTATGAACAGAAAAATAACCAATCAAACATCTTCGGGATGTTGAGATTGCCACATGACAGAGAAAAACGAATATTTCTGGGAATATCGATATTAATGTGGTTGTTTTCAGGTAATCATTGAATATTCCGCCATTTTGAAGTCGGTAAAGATATTGACTTCATGTTCTAGGGTTGTAAGGTATACTTCAAGAGCTTCAAAATGATGTATTACAACACCCCTCCGTCCGTTTAATTTTTTTTCTAGATGGTGCCAGGCACCATTTTGAAATTTTTGTGTGTCCATTTTAGTCAAAAATATAGTATTCATGCATCGATTTCATTATCCCAACTTTCGAATTTTCTAGTTCGAACAAATGAATGTGGGGGGGACATTAGAGAAATGCACTGTATATTCTTCGCAAGAGGCACCAAAACTATCTGTTGAACATTCTACGATGGCTGGCCTCGTATATTTTCTATCTCTTATAATAATAAATAATCACCAAATACATACCTCTGCATCAATCGGTAACGTATTCATAAATTGACTCGTTATATTCCATCTTCCAACTGTGTACCAGAAAGTCCCCTGGAATGAATCCCCGGCATTCAGAACTATAGAATTAGGATTTGCTTTCACTGAGCTTAGGATTTGTTTATGAAGTCTCGAGAATCCTCCTATACATTTCTTATGGTCTCGACAAGGTCCTCCATCCCAATCGGTTTCCTCATATCTGAGAAAATTCGAGAAAGTTTCGGGTGAAAATTGAAACAGATGAATACGTAATTCGAAGTATCACATTTTTTAAAACCGAAGGTTTTGAAATTACATATCAGAGTTGATTTTTTTGGATATCTCAATGTCACACAACAATATAACAGCCTCTCGAGTGGAAAATGTCACTTATTGATTGGAAGTACTTCATACGACAAAAATTTGATGGGTCCTGAATGGAATCAGAATTGGAAACACCCATACAACTGACTAATTTCTGGATGTTGGCTGCTACAAATTCACGCATATTCCACCACTCATTATGTATTGAACCGTAGTAGTATAAATGGTGACTCTCCGAGAACTGCATCGATAGATATTGTCAAAAGTATGGATTGAAAATTTCTAAGAACCTTGCATTATGAGCTTGATGTTGGATAGTTCAACTAAAATAGTTTCAAGTCCCGAACACTTCCGTTCATACCGGAAATAGGTTCCAACCTTGTTTTTTCAAATAAAATATCCTGCATTCTATTGCAGATTCATACTCTAGAAATTCTAGATCCATTTTTTACCACACATTTTTTCTAGATCCCGACTTGTTTCCAAAATATTTCATATTCAATTCCACAAAACGGCATTTCCAGGGAATATTTTGTTCGGATATATTTCTCCATATTTTCAAATTTTTCTGTGTTGGAAATTTCACGAAAAATGGCTTCATTGAAGATATTATGGTCAAAAGATATCAATTTGTCCACGAAAACTGTTGAACATTGACATACCATAATAAGCCATAAGTATTTTTTTAAATGGAAACCATATTTTATTATCATCAAATCACACGTTGCATAGTTTTCATGAAAATGAATATTTTTTCTCCTTATCCGCCGGCTATGAGAAATTACTATAGAAGTTCCCTTGAAAAAAAATTATTACATTTGGCCAATTTTCTGATTAATACTTTTCAATAGTTTTTCTCTACCAATTCGGACCATAACTCGTTCAGCATTAAGAGATTCACAATAAAAATTGGCAAGAATTATATAGTTATGTTTTTTCCTTGTCAGTCACAGTTTTTAGTGAATTGTTGTTGAAATTTGCTGTAATCAAGATCGCACATTATTTGTTTATTAACTTCTCTTATTTGGGCTTTCAACAGTGCAGTCCAACATTTTACAATTTCACGGCAAATTCATGAAAACCCTCAAACGGAGTGATCACATCAGGTAATCACATTTGACCGACGATCAGACTTTTCAGAGTTTTAACTTACGGAGAATTTGAAAGAAGTATTCTTATTTGAGATTCAGTGTTTACCCTGCAGCACATCGAATTTCATTTTCAAGTGAAAATCAAATTTCATTATACGAAAAAAACTCACCTTGCATGGAAATCATTAAAATGTATTACCGACAATTGCAATTCAGTTTTTCTCAATTCGCTAGACGAAGCATTGCCACGTTGAACATTTAGGATAATCAGTGATATGACAGCAATATCCAACAAATATTTCATGCCGAATTCGAATGTTGATATGCGAGTACAGAGGAGATTTGAAGAAAACACTAACTCTGGACACGTTATGATAACAAAAAACAACGCGCAGAATCAATTGATAATTAAAGATAATCGCTGATATATTCACCATGTGCGCACAAAACTCAACAGCAAATTCAAATTCATGTATAGCGGCTACTCGCTATACTATGAAGAGTTATTGAAAAACAAATTGAATTCAGCGGTAATCGGGGGTAGCATGATAGCGCTCGAGCCTTCGCATTATTGTTTTCATCTCATTACAAAAATACGCACACTACCTACGCGTTTGACACTGACACTTTGGAGTTTGGTTATATCGTTTCCAAGGTACCTAATATTCAATTTGAGAAATTTTGTAATAGGAACTTACAAGAGCGGAATGAAGGCTATTACTGTTAATCACTCGCCCTTATTTCCTAAAAGAATAATATATTGCATTATACTGCAGGAATCATATGTAAAATACATTATGTATAAGTCTTAAATACCATATGGGCACACGTACATTAATTCAACGTTGTATCGTTGAAATATACGTTACCAGTTGAATGGTCAACGTTGTCATTTTGGTTATAACTTCTAACGTGTTTGAGTAACGTGTCAATAACATTGAATTCAATGTATTAATGTAATAGTTATTATTGAAACCTGGTGAGAATACGTTGTTTGTTTATGTGATTTAAATGTTATGTATGTTAATGTTATTATTGAAACCTGGTGAGAATACGTTGTTTGTTTATGTGATTTAAATGTTATGATATTGAACGTTATTTTAACATTGTATTGCAACCATTCAGTAACCAGTAATTGTTGATTTATTCGATGACATACGCACGTTTGTATAAAAGATGGTATCAACGTTCACATCGAACGTATTTTTCAAACGACTTATTGACCTTCTTCGACTCATTTGGTTGATAGTTATAATGAAATATACATTTAAATCGATACGTTATAATCTTGTATTGAATTACTTTGATAATATGCACTATTCTTCGAAGTGATTTTCACAATACTAAACAGAGTTATTTCAAAATTGTATTGGATGTTTTCAACAACTACTAGTTGATAGGCCCCATTATAATACGTCTTATATGGATAATATCATCATGTTAACATAAAACGGTTATATAACATATTCATCCTCCCAGTTGATGAATTAGTTATTATATATGTTGAAGTTGAACATTTACTTTGAATTCACCCTTCAACTGATCTATCAACTATTTATCTACTCAATGTTGATATCGATACATGGATATACGTATTTGATTCGCTATCAAACGACCATTCAATCTTGTTCATCTCATTATGTTGATATATTCATTGTCAATAAATTTTGTTCATACGTTACCAGTTTACGACATTTGAAAATGTTATTGGATCCATTCGAAAACCACTGATTGATAAAACACGTTGATTGAATGTTTCATCAATATAATATCATCAACTTTCAATTATTCAACATTGATATAACATATAATTCCAACTCTCTATTGAATAATTCGGTAGCATGCACGTTTATGTAAAGCATAAACGTACGTTTAATTTTTTTTTTCATCAAATGACGTTGACGATATGCACTATTCCTCTAAGTTATTCTCACATTATCAAGCAACGTTATTTCAACATTGTATCAGATACTTTCAACAACTACTAGTTGACAGGCCTGATTGATTATACGTCATATATACATGAATTACGTTATTATGTTCACATTACACGTTTATATCACATATTATTCATGCTACCAGTTGATGAATCACGTAAGAAACACGTTCATGTTGAACATTATATCAACTTCCACCTTGAATGTATTCTTCAACGTACTTATCAACTGACTATCAACTTATTGTTGATGGGGATGAATAAAGATACGTATTTGAACCGCTATCAAACAACCATTGAATCTTATTATCCCATTATGTTGATATATTCGTTATTTACGTATTTTGTTCATTCGTTACTAGGGAACGACATCGAAACAAGTTATTGTATACATTCGAAAACCACTGCTTGATAAACACATTTATCTATCGTTTCATCAAAACAATATCATTAACTCCCAATTCAACATTAGAATTACATATCATTTATACTATCTTGAATAATTCGGTAACGAACACGTACGTGTAAAACATGGTATCAACGTTCACGTTGAACGTATTGCATCCGCGCTTGCTCCGTTCATGGCGCTCATCGAAGTATCTCGTAGCCCGAGCTCGTAGCGTTTATCGCGAACGGCAACAGGTCATGTTGACGGTTGAGTTATACCCACTTTGTGAAATAATAGTATTGTACAATTATTATTGAGTTGATGAGTGATATTTTTGTATTTCAAGCACCTATAATTCAAAAATTCTGAAATCTCAGTTCAATCACCATTACTTAATGGTACAAATTTGTACCTCATATCTTTATTTTTCAGAAGATTTTCCACCATTTTGATTTTGTCAGAGCGTCTGAGGTAATAAGAGACAGAGGACTTGATCAGAAGAATGCTCCGATACACGATACACATTTCTGACAATGTGGCCGAACTTTTCAATCGGAAAAGAAGAGATAAGATTCCTTTCGATCAATCCGAAACAAAGGAGTTGTTGCTGGATTAGGAAAGGAAAATTGATACCGAAGGAGTTATATTTCATTTTAAATTTAGTTTTGAATATGTCACTAAGGACATGAAGTTTGTATAGTGATATAATGTAAGTCAACGTTATTAAACAATGTTATTGTATGATTATTCACGTGATATATCATTGAAAGACCACGTTCTTTCAAAGATATAGTTTATGGTGCATATAAATTATATGTATTATTTATATGTAATTGATTGAATATATAAACTTGTGAGGTAATATAATATACATTTATGTTCTGAATCAACATTAGTATTTGGGTCAAGATATTATTATATAACGTTGATGGACCACGTTTATCAAAGGTATGTGTTATGTATTTATATTATATTTT
>JAVJAQ010003496.1:0-21946 GCA_032362365.1 Zygogramma bicolorata
ATGGCCATATTTCGAAGACAAGTTTCAGTCACTGTAAATCTGTGGAGTGGCACCTCTAGCTGTTGCAAATTTGTAGTGATATAACGTGTATTCCTTTTGAGACTCTGAAAACCTGTTTTATTCAGTTAAACATGCGCAATGATTCGTAGATGTATGTACTTATGACTGTTAAGATTCTGAGGGTTTGGAAAATGGTCTTACAGCTGGTTCTTCTGCTTACTCCTGCAATATATCTGATGGCTCTTTTTTGTATTTTCAATATTCTGGAGAGATCACTAGTTGCTCCCTACGCCACAATACCATATGAAATGATGGAGTGAAAATGAGCATGAGCATGAAAATATATTATTAATAACGATCTAGTAATATTTGTTCCAGTGATTAATAAAGATGTGTCATCGGCATACTTTACGAAGTGATCGCTATGGAAGTCATTGTCATATATTATATAAGTACAAGAGTGGGCCCAAAAGAGCCTAGTGGTACCCTAATGAAACAGTTTCTCGATTCTGGCTTTTGACCAGTTACCTCTACATAGTGGTTTCGACCTCTTAAATAACTGTTGAACCATTCATAGGCTACTCCCCTGATACCATACAATTGAAGTTTTGCCAAGAGAATCTCATGATCAACCGAGTCAAAAGCTTTACTCAAATTCCAGGAAACGGTCATGTAGTTCCATAGCTGCCCCTCATTGGATGATTGGATTGGGGAAATTACTCTCGAAATCGTATCATTTCCTGGGCTGTATCGGCAGAGTGGCTCTCAATTGTCCCGGATTATCCGGCGATCGATAAAGAGATTATTTATCGCGATAAAAAGTGATCATGTTTTGTTCGTCTCTCCGGGTTGGGGTACAGAGTTGTGTAACAGAAAAAAATTGAACGGAGTAGATGAACATAATGAAAGGGCGCTTGGGAAAATTTAATAATCCATTCATTATGAACGGAATAGAATTTTTTTCGGAAGAATGCTGAGGGATTCGGTTACGAAATTGGTTTTCATGGAATATTATTTGCTACCGCTAATATAAATCTTATTGTTATAACACTCACAAAGATAAAACCCCGAAGAAATATATTTTCAAGATATCACCGAATTTCTCCAACAAAAGAGGATATTTTTCAGTCGTATTCATCAGTGACTGCTGTTTCGATGGATGCCATGTTTCATTCAATATACTTTCTTGGTTGTTGGTTGAACATCACTTCCAGAATCGAAATGATTTCCCGTTTCAATTTCTGTTTGGAAGATATACCACTATAATTACGACTCCCTCCGAAGTTGCTGTGATAATATCTGATGGAAAAGGTTAGCTATGCCTAATGGTAACTATGAAAAAAAACTTTGACGAGTTTCGAAGATTTAATTTTTTTTCTATCTCTTAGGTGTGCCATAATCACTGGATCACCCTGTTTGGAATACTATATCCACTGTGCATCATGATTGAATCGGTTGAAATATGTAGGTGCTTGATGTTATTTTCCTTCAATGAACACTCTTGCAGACAGACTTTCTTAAAAGAGTGCTCTCATCGGGATTTCATTTGGAGTTGATGAGATCTGTTGAAGCATCGACGAAAACATGTACACTGACATGGGGCGCGAGTATATATATATATATATATATATATATATATATATATATATATATATATATATATATATATATATATATATATGTATATATACTAGCTGACCCGGCCACGCGTTGCTGTGGCTAAAGTTTTTGTTATATTACATACGGAGTTGATGTTGGTATACAAATTCACTGGATTGAGATTTGAAGGGGAAGTACGTTGAACACAATTAATTAAAATGTTCTTACACTTGATATAAAGCAGGAATTAATAGGTACAAAATAAAAATTTATCAGATTTATTATTTCCATTTAATTTTATAACAAATATAAGTATATTACAGCATAATACAGTGAATAACATGTGACGCTTAAACTCATGAATGAGGTAGGCAAGGCAGACAGTCTTAAACTTTTAAACATTAATATCTATTTTTTTGAATAATAAATACTATCAATTTCAATTTAATTTAACACCAATCGGTGCACAATGTTTTTGGTTAACCTGTCTTTAGCTAACACAAATAGATTCGACGGTTTCCCAACACGTGAACACGCAACATATAGTTGCCCATGAGAAAAACATGGACTTTCCAAATCTAAACCATTTGTGGTTGTGCATGACCTTCTGCTGTCCTGATTCTTTGAGCTGGATTTCTTGATTCAATTTGTTCTGCCAACTGATGGGCTCAGCAGCGCCATCTATTGATTACTTACTCAACCCAGTCGAAAGTTATCGACATCTTGATTCATTTTGTTCTGTCAACCATTGTATAAAGAAAGAGAGATAGTATTCCAATCCCTGTGTAAAATTCATTTGAAGCAAGTTTCCGCGCCATCTAGTAATTCGACGCCCGTACTAAGCCAATACTAAGCCCGTACTAAGGCGCCATCTGAAAGAAACGCTATTATTTCAAGGAACTAATGAAATTATTCTGTGAATGGGTAGATTCAGGTAAAGTTTTCTGTCACATCACATTTTAGCTGTCTGAACAGCCATTAATAAGGAGAAAAGAAGGAATATTCGGGGTTGAGACAGACAGTGCAGGCGGTATGAACGTAAATTGAATGAGAGGAAAAGTGATATGAATTTGAGTTTTTGTTTTCAGGTAAATAATAGGTTTGTTCTAGCACCAATTTCCAAACGGTCTGAAGCAGTCAGAGGCATGCGCAAAATGAATTTCGCTCTCCAATATTCATCTTGCGCATGCCTCTGACTGCTTCAGACCAATTTCCAAACGGTCAAATGTGTTGCTAGAACAAACCTAATTTCGCAGTTTAAATTCGAAATTTCCAATGTCTCAATCGAAAATGCACAACTGAAAATATAATTTTGATTTAATTGAAGACATTCAATTGAAATTATTATAGGAGAAAGGAACATGGCAATTGCTTTAAAAAAAAAACAGGCGGTAGAAGCGAAACCATCGAGCGTAGCGTGCTCGATTCGGAAAAGGGGAAAGATGGTAAACGTTATACAGGGGTGGTTCAAAATTCTATAATTTTGCAAATTCACCCAGATTCGGGTTCCAAATGAAAAAGGCTGAATACAGCGAGGAGAAAAGTTTTCAATTTCATAAACAGATTTGTCAAACGTTAAAAGTGGATATTTTACAAGATAATTTGTTAGATATTAACCTGCGAACTTATGAACTTATAGCAAACCCTATGTTCTTTTCTTACAGTTGATAATACTCTCTGAGTTTCATTGTAACATAAACCTAATTCAAAGTGTTTTTATGTTTGAAATGTATTTTTTTCTATTGTTTATGCAATATATTTCCACCAATATTTTTTAAATTTCATTTTCTAGTTGGTTATTATTGTTAGATGCTATATATATATATATATATATATATATATATATATATATATATATATATATATATATATAAACTAGGTTTGCAGCGGAAATTGGTAATCCATGAAAAGTTGATACTGCAGGCAACGTGAATCCTGTTTGAAGTAAATATCTATACGTTTTAGATCCTTCATAAAACAACGATATGGCAGTGTTTTTTTCAGTAGCTGACCATGGGGATTTTAGTTTATGTTTCAACTGCATATTCACAAGAGATTTTGTGAAGCGTGTTAAAGCTCTTTGTCCATACGAAACCTTCGCAGAAAGTTGCACTTTAAGTTTTTTTTTTGACAGTTCTTAATTGGGTATTCAGGTTATTAACTTTTTTTCTGGAATTCTTTAGTTCTTTTTTCAACCGTTCATTTTCTTCTTCTAGTGAACGCTTTCTTTCTTCACTGCCTGTAGAACAAGGTGGAAGATTTTGCAACTCTTTCAACCAATTTTCATCTTCGTTGTTACTGACAGAACTATCAGAAAGATCTATGTTGACATTTCTGGAATTGGCACAGGAATTTCTTCTTGACTGACCCGAAAATGTTTTTGAAATTGGAATAACATTGATTTGCGTCAATCCATCGTCCACATTTTCCTTTTCCCTCTCGCTTTCTGAACTCGCTCTACTGATGTAGCGGACTGGCACAGCAGTAATAGGCAACTATTTTGATTGATTAAACATCTCATCGAAATGGTTGCTACAAATTTACTTATTTTTTAACGATTTTGGGCTTAGATCTGCTAAGGCCACATTACCTGAAACAATAAACATCGGTATAGGTTTACACATGCCTATTTTATAATTATACCTATACAAAAATATTTTGCTCTATGAGATCTTGCAATGAAATTTTAGAATTGAATTGAATTCAATGTGGTGTTAAGGATAAATCACCCGAATAGGATCTGACCTCTTACTTAGTCCACAGTTAAAATAAGCACACTTATTTCCAGCCATTTCTGAAAAATTGATTAATTGATATTGATAACATACTCATTATATTTACTTCTGCAAAATGTTCCCAAAGTAACCCTCGAATAATCACCACTTGGGTCAAAACATTGAAGAGAAGGTCAACTACCTGGGCCCGAATTCCATGCGGGTACCAGAGACCACAGGCGTAGCCAGGTTTTAGAATCGGAGGGGGGAGTTCAAGATAATAAAACGACAGTGGTGGTGCTCGTCGGGCAGGATAAAGGAATGCAAACCACATATTTTAGTGTAGGGAAAGTAGTGTAATGCATGAGATATACCCCACATCTTCATTTTAATTTTATGAATGTCTAAAATTATATTTAAATCTTTTCGAGGGGGGGTTCAACCCCTCAAACCCTTTCACTGGCTACGCCCTTTGGGCTTCTTTGTCCTTATCGATACAGGATTAACGATGAGTCATCGAAAAATTACAAGCTGTCCTAAATGTGTTTCGAGAACATTCCATAAATACTGGATGAGAAAGTAATAACTAAGAATTACAATAAAAAAAATTAACGTAAAACCCCAAGCGGATGCATATTTTACACGACTAATCGATAATAGAGTTATGAAAAGACTCAAATTTCCTAACCCAGAATACAATTCATTTCCATATGCGATCTTTTTTATGCTACAGGAAAAGTATACTTTTGTTACCGCATACACTCCAGAATCGGCTCATTGTATCTTTTTATAGAGCCATCAGAAAAAGACTATATGGATAGATATATTGTAATATAGTATTCACTTACCTTAATTTTGGGAAATTTTGAATACCGAAGGAATCCAATTGCAACAATTACACACGAACACGATATGAACTGTTATAGATGCGACAGCAAAGTATCTAATGTTTACTGTAACTCAGTCCTCCAGAAATTATAGAAAATATATCAGTGCTACCACATCATAACAGAAACGCCTCGTATACAATGGTATAAGTATACGGATTCATAATTCATATACCTGGGTTCGATAGGTTAGCAAAATTCTTCTTCTTCGTTTGTTTTTTGGCACTGCTCACTTAATTGGTGCAATTTTCCAATTAACAAGCAAAGTCAAATCCATTGTATGTGATGACATTCTCAAGTATTCTAATACAAGTATTTCTAATACACCAGAAGATGTAAACTGCTATTTGTCTACGATAACTCAACGACTGCTCAATAATAGAGTTATGAAAACTCTCAAATTTCCTAACAAAAATTTATAATCCCAAAGAAACTCGAAATAAAAATCAATAAAAAAAATATTCGAACTTTATAATTCCTAATAGAGATTTACATGTAAAAATAGTCGAATTAATTGTGACATTCTTGCAGTACCTTCACTTACGATATTTCTTATCATTCGACTCGCCTTCCGCGATAATATTTCAACGCGACGACAACGGTTTATACAAACGACTTAAACGCATTCGGGAATATTCGCATATTTTATCATATTCGCATTCGCAAAATGTCTGCGAATGTTTTGCGAATATGAATATCACAAATATACAATTATTGGATAATAGCAGATTCATGCAATCAAAAGCCATTCATTTCTCACGTTTTTTAAATACGAGAAAAAGTAACTCAACCTCAAAATCAGATTTTCAATTATGGAATATAATCGACGATCATGAAGGTTCACGGTACTGATTATAAGAAGTTCGCAGTAACATTATGTTTCCTAGGCCCTAAAGTTTATAAGTATTTATCAGGAATTTTTTGGCTGCCTAGCAAATCAACATCATTTAGAGTCAGGCGAGATTGGGGTATTAGCAATGGTTTTAACAATTTTATATTTCTCACATTGAAAATCAAGGTGGAAATGTTTCCTGAGAAGAACAGACATTGTATTTTATGCCTGGACGAAATGTCCATCAAGTCTAATATGTTTTATAATATCAAAAGCGATAAAATAATATTTCATCTATTTCTTCCATTATGAAAAATCATTTTCATTTTAATGTTCTTTATTGTTGGTATACCTAGTCTAATTTAAATAACCCCTAATAAATGTACCATTAAGTAGGTAGAAATATATATGAAAATTTCTCTGATTGTATTGAAATTAACTGCATGTGGTTTGTGCAATTTCATCAACTTGATGTAAATTATCTATTTTCTTCATTAGCATGTTTTCTGTTTGTACTCTGAGAAGTAATTGGGTAGCTTAAAAACTTCATGATCGTCGATAATGGCCACTACCTTGCACTGATGAGAGGCCAAATAGCCAGAAACCGGTCTACAACTGTGCTCGTTCCTATAATTAAAAGTCGATCCATCATTGTATCATCAAATACATATGCAGGAAATACTTCTGTGAAGATTCTGGCACTGACGCCTGTCGGATATAATCCAACGTTCTTCGTGGTACTAGCCAGAGGAGTAGTTGTTTTCTGATAGGCGTCAGTCCATTTCCCTACAGTGTAGGGAGACAGAAACTGGCTTGAACGATTAAAGTTTGTTTTACTTGATTTATTCATTTACTTTACTTTGTGCAATGAAGCTTGACAATGAACTTTTCGTAGAACTTTTATTATTGGTACTACAAAAAATATATAATGCAATGTAAAAAAACGAAAAAAAAAATTTTTTTATATGTTGTGTCGCACGCTGTTCAAGATCACTAACAATATTTTCTAGAGTGACGATTAAAGGTATCACAGAAGATATGGAAAGATCAGCACTTATTACACTTCATACGGATGCGTTCGTATAAACTCGGTAATTCTCGAAACAAAATACAAACGAAAACGCACTTCGATCGCACGAGACGAAATTTCAAAACTACCTACGCCTCTGCCTACGTAGACCTGTTGATGGAACATTTGCATCCAATGCCATCTTTATAGCATTAGTTAGGCGCCATCTGTTATTGGGAAGAGTCGGTTTCCAAAGCCGAGAAATTACAATTTTCAAGTTACGACATACAGTAAGATTTTACGACATTCAGTAAGAAAAGACATGCCGTGGACATGGACTCCCCAGCGCCATCTTTTGACTGTGTCCATCTCGTCAAATGATATCTCCATAAGGTTGTCCTACTATTAAATCATTATACAATGTGTCAACTGATGGGCTCAGCAGCGCCATCTATTGATTACTTACTCAACCCAGTCGAAAGGTATCGACATCTGTTAGAATCATTTGGAGTTAACAGATAATTGTGACTGTCAAATAATAACAGACAAATAATTAGCAATAAATTAAAATTGCGACTATAATTTGAGATTTAAACTATCCTATCTCTCAAGTTGGATCGAACTGCACATGGTGTGCGAATTTTATTATAATCGGTTAAGTGGTTTAGGAGTCCATTGAGGTCAAACATTGTGACACGAGATTTATATATATATATATATATATATATATATATATATATATATATATATATATATATATATATATATATATATATATATATATATATATATATATATATATATATATATATATATATATATATATATATATATATATATATATATATACGTGTGACACAGACTCATGGTACACCCCCGTTTTCTCCATTGTTTTTCTAGCTATATTTTTGAAATTCGGAACATTGAATATGCTCACTGAACAGCATTTCTTGACATATCTGAAAAAAAAATAACTTTCAACTTTTCCGGAAATGACATCAACTTTCGATTCTTGAATGGGACACCCTGTATATTGTTACATGATCGGTTAGGAATGATCATGAGGAATCCAACGATACCAGTTTGATGATCTCCGATGACTGCGGAGATATTGCCATTTATATTATCCATAAGCTCAACGAGTAGGAGAGAGAAACTTTTTCTGGCGGGTCAATCCAATTCTCTCTCCCACTCATTGAGCTTATGAATAGAATAAAAGGCGATATCTCCGTAGTCATCGCAGATAACACCATAAAACTTGGTATCGTTGGATTCCTCATGATCATTCCTAACCGATCATGTAACAATATACAGGGTGTCCCATTCAAGAATCGAAAGTTGATGTCATTTCCGGAAAAACTGGAAGTTGTTTTTTTCTTTCAGATATGTTGAGAAATGCTGTTCAGTGAGCATATTCAATATTCCGAATTTCAAAAATATAGCTAGAAAAACAAAGGAGAAAACGGGGGTGTACCATGAGTCTGTGTCACACGGTATATATATATATATATATATATATATATATATATATATATATATATATATATATATATATATATTCTGCGGTCAGATATGTGCTCTCTGGAACTTCCGGTTGAACCGCGTCTGGAATTTTTCTTCTTTCGACGTTTCGGCTCCCATTTTGAAGCCATTCTCAAGACTTCTTGACTCAGTGTCGAGGCCTAAGTCACCTTAACCCCCAGCACTCATCATGACAGGGTGAAAATTGTGGTTTGATGGATAGAGGGATAGTATTTATAGCTCTATGAGAATCCGACGTTGTTGAAACTGTCGGTCTGTATACAGGTCTGGTTTGAGAAGGATTTATTAATGGATTTGTTCGAAGGGATAATAATGGTTTCCAGGAATTGGGGAGCCTTTGTGAGTCATCTCGTTTGTTGAGGTATTGAGGGCGTTTTTCAATTTCTATTGCTTCGCGAATGATTCTGGAGTGGAGTGTTTTTGCTGTGGCAATGGTCTTCGTGTTGTTGAAGTCAATTTTGTGTCCGGTTTCGTGGTGGTGTTTGAAGAGAGTCGAGGTCATGTCTGAATTACGTACTGCTATTAGCAGTACGTAATTCCAAAGTGAGAGCCGAAACGTCGAAAGAAGAAAAATTCCAGACGCGGTTCAATCGGAAGTTCCAGAGAGCATATATGTATGTGTATGTGTATATGTATATATATATATATATATATAGCAGTAGTAGTCTTCTGACGGGAGCAAGGTAGGACATATATATATATATATATATATATATATATATATATATATATATATGTCCTACCGTGCTCCCGTCAGACTACCACACTAGTGAAATTTGGGGTCAAACTGCAGAACCTGTGTGTTTTATCAGATCTGTGACCGAACAAACTAAAGCATCAAAAAATGAATTGTGAAATAAATTCCGAAGTGTAGGAATTGAATTAATTCCAAAAAAGTTTTATTGAAGACTTATTGGACACTCCTCAATAAGACTTATACGTTTGTTCTGTGATATGGATGCTCAGAATTTTCAGAAGTATACAAAGGTGACCGATTTGAAGTCAAGAAATTTCAGGAACTTATTTTGAACAACGTGTATTGTTTGAAAATGAACTCCATGCTGAAGACTCCAGTTGTCCAGAAGAGGCGATTGATATTTTAGTATCACTGAAAGCATTAGGACACTGAGCTTTACCATTTCCGAAATGATTACACTCCCCTCCATGGAACCAACTTGTCTATAATTGTTTTCAATGACCGTTGTCAAATATAACCATTAGCTGCCATTACGAATGTATAATGAACACAATTCAAAAACTTTTTTTTGCACGTCATCGATCACGACTTGAAATTAACGCACTAGTACCATTTCATTGATGGAAATGCATTGGAACGTTTGTACTGAATTTCAAATTTGGCGTCTGTTATTCTTTGAAATTTGGTTGGCAGCACTCCTGAGGTTGCCGATATTTGTTTGAAGTTTGTTATTTACCAATTGTCATTCAAAAGTGACAATTCTGTGTTTAGGTCTTTTTGTTAATCAATATAAGATAATAGTGATCAAAAACTGTGTATTTCGGTTCTTCTATAAGGAGTATCAGTCTCAAACTCCTCGAAAAATGCCAAAAGAGAGTGGCAAACTATCGTTGCCAAGAGTTGGTGAAATCCTCGATTAGTAATTTCGAAAGAGAGCGGGATAATTATGTCACTTCGCTTCCAGAAAGCTGAATTGAATACAACATAGTAAATTGAATTTTTAATTACAATCTTCTGTCAGATATTCATTTTTATCGTTTGCAGCAGATTTCAAGCCAAGTACAGCTTATCCAATCCATCTTGGCACATAACTAATGACGGATATGCCCAGCAGTTTCTATGAAATATAGTAAGATAGATAACATTATGTGTTCACTATACTGAAATGTATTCTTAGTAAGTGTTTTTTCTTTCGTCACTACTAGTGTGCAAATGGAAAAGTAGCTGAGTTTGTGCCAGGATGGATTGGATGAGCTATATGTATACTGTCAGTGCGATTTCTCGAAAGATTGAAGATAACAAAGCTCACAAATACTGCAGTACTGCATATGGGTGTTATACGTTAAAATATTTATACTATGTAAGAACGCAGTAAGTATTTGTAGTTCATAAATATGGGAAAGTCTTGATTTTTCAAAGTAGTTTGGATGTAGCTATGCAAAATATATGATTTGAACCTTCGGAGGGCATTCAACTCTGAGTTCCCTAAGTTCCCTATTGGAAAACTGGCAAAGAACTTTTTCATGAATGAGCATCCATATACAAAAGCCTATCAACGAAGAAGGTTCGTGAAAATTTTCGATTCTCATCCTTTCGTATTCAAGACGTCACTTTGATTTATATCCAGAATTCCATAATTCTAGAACAATCTGGCTTCAGTGTATTTCAAAATTCAACCTCGCCCATGATGACGTGCAACAGATTTTAAATTTTATCAGCTCTATTGCCTTACTGTTCGACGATGTATCATATAACTGAGTTTTGTTCGCTCAGGTTCGGCGGTGGCCATGATAGGCGCGAACCTGCGCTTCGGGAGCAGCGCTGCCAATGCGAGTCTGAACGCCACCAAGGTCTTCCAGTGCCACCCGGGTGGGACGGCCGAAGCGGCGCTGATATTCGCCCTGGCGACCATGGGTATGGCGGCTAACATCGCTTTGATGGGCGTCATCTTGGCTAACAGGCAACTGAGGAGGTGAGTGGTATTGTAGTTAAATTAAAAAAAAAAAACAAAAAGCATTGGAAGCACATATTGATAACTCTAGGTACTCGAATTTAGAAAGTTTTCTGAATGAATATGACCTTTGAAAATGATTCAAAACTTCGGAAAGGACCTCACTCACAAATTGTGAATACTTACGGCCAAAATAGAATTTTACAACAGGGAACCTTGGTTACATATTCATAATAACACATAATTCCGCACCTTTAACAAACAGAATGTTTTTGTAGCATCAAACTGTCTGACATCAGATTCGTGGATGCAATCATTTCATGCATCGATATTCTTATTTGTCGAGGTCGCAGTCGTCTCTGCAAGTGGACCACAGACGATTCACGTTCGTGACGCGACGAATCTAGTGTTACAAATTTCGCAGTACTATGTGGCCGTCGTTACAGAACACCTACACATGTTGTGTCTGAAGTTTAAATCTTTGGCGTTTTGCATTCACATATAAAACCATTTGCCAAATATTTTATGGTACCTATATTTTCCTATGAATCTCAAGAGTGGTGATTTGGTATAAAACAGAGTGGCCAAAAAAAGAAAAGTGGAAGCACCCTTTTAGAACTCATATTTTTCAATTATTTTTTTTTATATAATTTTTTGACCCCCAAAGCTCGAAGAAAACATAGAAGCGATTTTTCATTGAAAATTCTTACCACACTACTGAAATAATGCTATTTTATAATGAATGAGGACTAAATTACAACACATTCCGTTCCATGAAAAAAGATAGAAAAAAATAAAATTTGAAAATTGTCTCATTTAATCATCCCATCAATTATATTTAATGAATGTTATCAAAATTTTTACAACACCATTGGAATCACCGGATTTAGATTCATTTCTGCCCACAATTTCATGAAAATCTGTTCATTATTGAAATAGCTATAAGTGAATATTCTGAATATATCCCATTCAATAGAAAAGTAGAAAAATGTTGACTACACCACTGGATGTTCACTTGAAACTTTTTCCAATAAGAAACAGATTTCGATGAAATATCTGAAATCGATTTGGTGGTATGATTGAATGTCTGATTTCTCAAATTTCATTTCCTTGTTACTTTTGTTGATGATGAACAGATTTTGATGTTATTTTGACATAAATCCTTTCAAAACAGCATCAATCCAGTGGAGTGACGATGATTCTCCAAAAAAAATCGCTACTCAGTTTTTTGATTTTTGACCATGATAAATAATGAAAGTTGACCTTGAAAAGCAAGACTCTTTCATGAAATTTGATTTTCAGGTAGACTTCCCAGTTGAAAAGTGTAGGTTCCAGGTTTCACAAGGGTGCTTTCATTCTAAATGAGCCACTCTCTATATTTCAATGAATATACTTGAAACGATCTAGTATGAAGTCAACAAAAACAAGTCTCCAAAATTCTGTCTGAGGGCACGAAACATTGAGCCAAATATAAACCTGGGAAAGCGTTCGCGTAAACGGGATATTTCTCATTATAATTTCTGGAGGATATGCATGTCAACATGAGAGGCGTGAGTTAATCTTAATAATACCGTGAATATTACTGTGTAGCAGTAACAATTTCCCAAAGTTCCTCTTGTTCATTTATTATGGAGGAATGAGCGAATTTACCACAGCAAGAGAATGCTAGTTTAGACGTGGAAGCATGCTCAGGTATATGGAGTATGAAATTTATATGAAAGCTAAGTAGAAACTTTTCCTAGAGATCAATTACCCTAACACCAAACTGATATTTTTGCACCAACGCGCGTTCCGCTAACAAGGTTAGCAGCTTCGGGAGAGAGAGGTAAATTGATCTATCAATTCACTTCTGAAGATGCTAACCTTGTTAGCGAAACGCGCGTCGGGTGCAAAAATATGAGTTTGGTGTTAGGGTAATCATTGATCTCTAGGAAAAGTTTCAACTTTTACACCAAAGGTTTCAATCTTGTCGTTTATCCGAAAGCTAAGTAGTTTTTATGGCCCTTCGGAAAAATTATACAAATTCCATGGTTTCCTCTAATTTATGGTGAGGGTCATCTATGTGCGGTACTAGGGTATTCATATTCACGAAATACACGTTGGAAAACTGTATAAAATCAATACTATGGTATGGAAGATGATAAAAGAATTTTCTTCTAAATATTCGAAAACAAACAATGACATCTCCCATATTAATACGTGAAATGGTTCATGTTGAAAACGATTCACGTGTAATTTTTGTTATAAGTCGTAATAATATAATTATATGAAATGAAAATACTCGAATTCAACAACCCAATAGTCATGAATAAATGATCTATGATGTTGAAATGGTAATGGAATAAATTCCAGTTCGGTTCCCTCTAACAAAGATTTTCCCAAAACCACTAGTCCCCATAGCTTTGTATCCAGGACACCCAGATAAGGTCTCTAGTGCATTATATCAGAGCAATTAGTTGGCCAATACTTGTTTCGAATTGGGTTGTGAATTGTCTATGTAATTTGACTCGGAAGAACCCCTTGCGGGGAGTTGGAAAGATAATTAAATCTCTCAGGAGTTAACTGGTTGATAATTAATAAAAACTTTCTGGAAGACGTGTCTTGAGGAAGGTAATAGTCAGCGTTGCCAGATTTTTTTTGACAGGTCGGGATTCTGAAACTGAGTAAAAGAAGCTGGATTTTTACGTCGCAAGCGGGACACAGTAATAAAAGGTATATAATCAGAAGATTTTGATTATATAATTTCGCATTTGAGTTTTTAATTACGTTTACGTGACAATATATAGCAAAAATAGCCATAAAAATATATTTTGATGAAAATGTGATGCATTAGATTCATCCTATCGTCATCTAGTTGAGTCTACTGAAAAAGAAGAAAATTGAAAAACAATAATCAAAGTCAAAAAAAAGTTTCATTCATTAGAAAAAATTTGTGTTTCAAATAATAGTCTGAGTGAGTAGTACAATGAAAAATAATTATTCAGAAGGATTACTTTTTCATGATATTTCTGTAAAGATTCAACTTCTTTTGAAGTTTCATATTTGGCTTAATGAAGATGAAGAGCTCTGTAGAGGATAGCTACAGATCGAACTGGATGAGTAATTCTGCTTTCATTGAATTTATAGGGCAGTTATTTCTGACACCCGACCAATTCAAATACGTCTAGAAAAAACGCGTTCAGGAAAGCAGTTTGATGTTGGGATACTTAATGAGAAAGACACTAGTTTGAACATCTGGAAAGCGGTTGGATGTTGGGATACCTAATATTGAAGAAACCAGTTTGAACATATTTGTGGTAAGCGAGACTAACTGAGTGTGGATTTATGCAGCACAAATTTACACTGAACTTCAACTTGACCTAAACTTCAACTAAGGAAAAATCGAACTTAGGTTTGTGGGGCTTTTATGCAAAGAAATCAAAACAAACTACATCAACCTAACCTATCCTTTTGTTTCTTAGAGTTTCGTTTCTCATTAGATCTATTAATATTCCATCTTCGATTGGGCTTATTTATTATTTCACGTCCACCAAACCAAGCTGCTTGTAGATTATTTTGATTCGGTTTGGAGGTCATAATATCGAAATGTATCACTATTTTCCATGTCATTCCGCCGTTCAGCCCGCGTATTTCAAAATATGCACCAAAAATTGCGCAGTAGTGTCAATAATTAACATCAACACTAGAAAGATAAAAGTTTGCCAACTACTAATTTTGATTCAGTTTCAATTTTCGTGCATAAAATGAACCATTCCGAATAGGAGGTTCATCTTCTTAGTTGAAGTTGGAGTGTAATTGTTAGTTGTAGTTTAATATCAATTTGTGCTGCATAAATCCGCTCTAAGCCTGTCCCGCGCGGGACATTCAATTTTGATCTAAAAATCAGGACGTCCCGACAAAATCGGGACGTCTGACAACGCTGGTCGCAGTAGTTCACGAAATATATTCCATTTTGGATGAGGTTTTCTCGTAATGAAAAATAATGTCAACATAGAAAATAGACATTGCAGTTGATGTAAAACAGAAAAAAGTAGGTCAGGACCATCGAAACCTGAGAGATAGTGGAAAGTTGATAAGAACACAAAGAGATGCAAGAATTCAAGAAATTTTCCCCTGATTTTTGCCGCATGTTCACCTAACACCTTGTATATTCCTTTGTCGCTCTTCAAAATATATGGTGAACATCTGATGAACTTCTCGTACAAACAAAAGAAGAGAAATTCAGTAGGAGAAAAATGTGTGAAGCAATGATTTCAAGAAGTACCTATTAGCATTTTTTTGGGATATATAATAGAAACAGTAAATGAGCCGATCCTTTCCCGCACAAGGCTTCTAAGCGGACTCGAGAGAGTGTTTGACAAGGGAAAGTATGTGGTGAAAAAAAATTATGTCAAAAGAGCAACCATAAACAAAACTATCCTATAATCAGAGGATACAATCTTGTTTCAGTTTGAAGTTCAAATTTTCAAAAAATGAAGGTTTTCAATTTTTTTTTGCTTTTCATATTCCTATCCAAGTATTTGTAACTTCTATTTCTATGCAAACCTACATGGAAATAAAATCGTTAACTTTGAAGATACAAAAAATGTACTTCAAAAACAATAACTTCGCGAACGCAGTCCATGACTATGAAATAAAATGGTAATAACACTGAATCAAAAAACGAACACACTTCTCGCACAATCCCATTACTCAGCCCCCGCACTCCACATTTTTTTCTTCAGAAACATCAATTTCCCGTTTCTCTTCGCAGCAAGCAGCGGCAATCGCATAAAACCTGACGCGGTACGGAACAGCCCATTTCATTTCCATATGCTTTAACCCTATTACATTCATGCGAAGATTGCCACGTCGACGTCACCGTTCGTTTGTTTCGCGGCGGGCGCTCGAAATGTCGGCGATGTGATACCGTCTAGACAAGGACACGCCTGTAGCAATATTGAAAAGATATGATGTGGTACGAAATGAAAAAAAAAAATTCGAATGAGAACAGCACACCAAGGAAATGCTAATTTTGTATCGCATTACCATGTCAACTCAGGTATTTTCGAGGATTTTATCGGGGGTTCCCGAATGCACCAAGTTTAATCTGTTGAGATGTGTGCTGCACTTCCATGATTTTGGAAATTTTGCTAAGCAAATGACTCGAGTGTATGATATTTGATATTTATCTCAAATTATTATACACGAAAGCGTTACCTTGAAAACAAGATTTTGAATATCATGGAAATGCACGCATTTTGGTCGATTTATCTTGGTGAAGGAGGGAAATTTTTTCCGCATAAGTAATCTACAGCGAATTAGAGGACATTTTTTTGACTTGAGCAGAGCATATTTTATTTGACATAACAAGTCACTTACTCACTTTGAGCAGAGGTAAACAAAATGGAACGTTCAAATAGGGCACTAGAACAATCAAGCAGACTAATGAAAATACAATAATAATCCACATCTTTATTCACGAGGCACCACTGACACGGTAGTTTCTTGATAGAATCGATTCATTTTGTTGAAGCTTCACACAATAGCCTGAATTAAATGTGACAGGAGGAGACAAACTGAAAAAAAAAAAACGAAAGTGAAATAAAATAATTCCAACTGAAATGAATATTAAGAGTGAAGAATATAAAATCGAACACCTCCCAGCCCACGCCCTCCACTCGTTTTCAACAAAAACACCAATTTTTTATTTATGTTTGCAGAAGAGGCCATTTGCATATGTTTTTACTCTATTACATCCATGCGAAGCTCACAACGTCCACGCCAGCATTCAATTAAAATCAAAATATAAAATGATATATAATAACTGAAACGAAATGGAGGAAAAACTGATAAGAATGTGGAAATAATAATGATGATCAAAAAGCGAATACTTCACGGACATTCCGATAACCCACCCTATAGAAAACTGTAACAGTAAACAATTAAAATAATGATGAAAAATAAAAAAATATTGATATTGAAAGAAAAGTAATAAAAAATTCAATGAAAATGATAATAAAACAGAAAATGAATGAGAAACCATTTCTTGGACAATCCCTAGCCTACGCACACGATTTTTTTCAAAAACATTACTTTTCATTTTCTCTTTGCAGCAGAAATCGCATAAAATCTTACGCGGTATGGACATCCTATTTCATTTCACCGTCACCATGCGTTTGTTTCGCGTCAAAAATACGACGAAGTGAAACCTTCTAGAATCTATAGGGACACGTCAGCAATATCGAATAAGTCTGATAGTGAAATGAAGAATTGCGATAAAGGGGAAGAATTTATAAAATTATGAGATGTAAATAAGAAAACTGATTAGAAAAAACATTAAAAACTGAACAGTTTGTGATCAATCATCAAAATGAATATTGAAAACAAATTAAATAAGATAATGCGAAATAAATTGAAAAACAAAATGAAAAAACAAAAAAATCCGACCATACGGAAGAACCCAATTCATTTCCATGTATATGTAGCTAGCTCTATTGGATTCATGCGAATCTTGCTAGGTCGACGTCACCTTCATCGCTCGTTCGTTTCGCGGCGGCGCGGCGCTGGAAACTTCGACAAAGTGAAACCGCCCGGAACTACATGTCTGCAACAATGTCGTATAAGTATAATAACAGTGGGTTACAATTAGCGATCAAACTCATCCATGCGAACGGAATGGAAAGAGCGTTTCACCGCCTTCGGTGGCGTAATGGATATTTCAAATCTCGTTGAGGGGTGATTAATACGCTAGAAGTCTGGAGTAAATTCATAGCATTGAGAATTAATAATATTACTTGTACCTTCCTATATGGCAACACCAGCGAAGCGTGCCGGTAGAGTTATTAGAGATTGGGCGAAAATAGTTTAGTTTCACCGGTGTGACCACCTGCATCTATTGAAATTTCAAATTAAGATCGAAGCGCCACATTCCAACTAATAATCACCACTTTGACAACTATTTCTCTTTAAGGTAGAACTTTGACTTGATTGAACATCTCAAACAGAAAAATGTTGTGAGCGACTATTACGGTTTTTAGTGATTTTTCACTTTTTATGTGAACGTTAACCATGAATTGTGCTTGATGAACATTTCCATGATGATATCCCAGCCCATTTAGACCAAGGCTTCAACTAGTAAGTACTGTTTCAAACTTTTCGCCAGAAGGCGTATCGCTCATTTTGAAATCCCAATACTTTCACAGCTTATTCTCGTCCGTGCTGTGGATAACATGTTAAAAGGCAAGACCTTGTTATCTCGCAGAAGTTTGGACTTTCTGAGGGTTTACGTTCGTAACCGCCCCCTTTTTTTCAAAAACCCATTGAGGACCAGTTGTCGAAACTAAAGTTACCTATGGTTCAGGTGCGCTCCGTTCAATGGCTAAGCATAACCCAATCATATCGTTTGTTGCTTGACAACTGATCTCGGTTCACTTGAACTGAGGTTAACTTAAAAGTTTCGACTGGACCTTTAGTCTTGTTCAATAAGAGAAAATTATTCAACTCTACCCGAACATTCAGATGTGTAGAAAAACTTTGTATTTATTTATTATTGGGGTTTACAAAAAGTTTTTAACAAAAAAGTGAAGGATTTCATTGAATTTTGGATTGAGGTGGCCTTTACTTGATGGAAATCCATAGTTATTACGCTATAAGGTAGACACGATTAAATTTCCACAAAATTTATTGTCTTCGCGACATGTTTCGATACACTGTATCTTTATCAAGCGATGTCTTTAAACACTATTGAACACATTGAACATTGCAAATAATAACATTTTCTCTCAGTAAATCATTCTGCAAATTAGCGTTGAAAATCATACCAGAGTTATTAGTGGAAAACGGTTAGTTTTTTCGTCATTTTGCAAGGATGTATTCATACTCAGCTTCGGAGAGACAAACGCAATGTCATATAAAATGGCTGACAAACAGACAACAAGTTGATTACAGGCACTCTCGTGCAAATGAGGAATAACCTTTCGTAGAAGCTAGTTGAATTGTTCACTGCTTTTATCAGTGTTATCGGCTGTTGAACAGAGTTTATAGTGAAATAACTGAAATATATATTCATTTCAGAAATAAAGTTGCCGTTATTATACGAATTTACTGTACGTTCTTCGTTTTTCTGACAAGTGATCTGAGAATAATCTCATATGTTAGTCGGAGACTGAGGTTAAGAGAGAACAAAAGAATCCCAGAATCAGAAGTTCTCTCAGAACATCAACTCATGTGAAATCAAAGTCCTTTGACAAAATGGTTAAGGCCTTCGCGGCCGAGATTATTAGTATAACTACTTTTCTTCGGGTTTGAAGGCCGTCGTTCTTTGGAATTTCTTCCTGACGTTTCGCTAGCGCGAGTGGCTAGCTTCTTCAGAGGCTTACTCATTTCCGATGACTAGACTAGTCATCGGAAATGAGTAAAATGAGTAAGCCTAGCCACTCGCGCTAGCGAAACGTCAGGAAGAAATTCCAAAGAACGACGGCCTTCAAGCCCGAAGAAAAGTAGTTATACCAAAGTCCTTTGTTTCACGGAAACTCTTGGCTCAACAGTGGTGTAAACTCCAGTGAACTTTTTGATAATAATTAGCAAGTCAAGAATTAACCACCATCCCCATCTCCAGTCGGACGCCGACTGGAGATGGATTTATTTCGTACAAGAAACAATTCCAACAATTCTGAAAAAAAAAAAAAATAAGAAGCACAAGCAATTTAAAATATATAAAGATCAGAAGTATTACCAAGAATTCATGAACCTACGTTGGCGTTCCAAGCAATTGATGCGGAGTGACTTTTCTGAGTATACTCGTAATATGTAATATGGAGAATGAAATATGCACTTATTCGAAAATGTTCTGGAAATTCATCAAAAACAAAAAAAATAATAATGTTGCTATATCCCTGTCTCACTGTACCTTCATAATAAAACAGCTGATACCGGTGACACTATTTGCAATCTCTTTGCCAGCTTTTTAAAAAGTACATATATTCAACCAACTACGAGGGAAAACCCAGCATTCACAAACCAACCACTTGAAGAAATCGAAATAACTGCCAACAACCTAGCGGTAGCCATAAATTTCTTAGACCCTGAATGTTCTGGTCCCGACGGAATCCCAGTGTCATTCAAGAAAACAATGTAAAACCAACCTAATACCCCCTCTTGTACATATCTATAACCTATCTCTTCGGTATGGAATTTTTCCTTCCAAATGGAAAATTTCACAAATCATTCCAATTCACAAAAACGGTGATAAACACAACATAAAAAACTACAGACCTATCAGTAAATTATGTATAGTCGGCAAACTCTTTGAAAAGATTATCTACAATGAAATTTTCAATAAATGTATGGATATAATAATACGAGAACAACACGGATTTTTTCCTCTTAGATCAATAGAAACGAATCTGATGACTTTCACAGACTCAGATTAGAATCTATGGACGATCAAGTCCAGGTGGATGTTGTTTACACTGACTTCAGCAAAGGCCTTTGATAAAATCAGTCACCAAATCCTAATAACCAGGCTTGCTTGAGGTTGGTGTCAGCGACTTCCTCCTGAAATAGATATGGTCCTATATACATGGCAGAACTCAGATATTAGCACTGAATGGATATGTCTCGGATCCGTTTGAATCAACGTCTGGAGTCCCTCAGGGAAGTCACCTTGGCCCATAATTTTCCATAATTTACATTAATGAAATCATTTAGTCTTTAAAATATTGCTCACTTCTACTTTATGCAGACGATTTGAAATTCTATCGTACAGTGAATGACCTGAGTGACTGCAGAGGGATACAAGAAGATCTGAATCGCCTTACATTGTTCTGTGATAATAAAAGCCTCTTCTTGAATCTCGACAAATGTGTTTCAATCACTTTTGCCAGAAACAGAAATAGATTTGATTACAAATACAAAATGAAAAGCCATGAACTAAAATCTGTAACGGAAGTGAAAAATCTAGGGGTACTGATGGACTCTAAATCAACATTTAAACCACACTTAGAAAAAACAATTAACGAATGCAACGAAATCATGGAATTTTTCAAGAGAAGTTGCCAGAATTTCCAAAACACAAGGTGCCTTCTTAGTATTTATTATGCTTATATACACAGTAAACTTTGCTTCGCATCGGTTGTTTCGAATCCCCGGTATCAAGTCCACATAGAATTGAGAGAGTACAAAAAAATTTCTCAGATACATTGCTTATAAATCGAATATACAAATCATTAATAGTGACAACACTCCACTAATGCGTGAACATAACATATCACCCCTTAAAGATAGGCGAAACGTAACAGACTTGATTATGATTTTCAAACTTATGAAGGGACTTGCGCAGGGCCCATATTTATTCTCCAAGATTAAATTTAATGTCCTAACTAGACATCTGAGAAATCCAGAATTCTTCAAAATACCCTTCAAAAAAACCTACGCTGCTCAGAATTCACCACTATGCAAGATGCTTAGAACATTCAACAACACATGTAATGACATTAAATACTTCGAACGTAATTTGAAGTGTTTCAAATCAAAAATTAAAAAATATTTCATCGACCATTTGTAAGTGATCTATAGACTCATTGACTCACAATATTGTATAGCAGAATTTATTATTGCCTATTCCATGATTTACTTTTTGTTTGTTGTATTTATTTCTTCTCTTCTTGTTGACAACCCACTAAACCGATTTATTAAGTAGAGGGTTCTGTTTTGGATTGTTCAATCTGTTTGCA